>JAHSPS010051415.1:52581-78131 GCA_033628365.1 Calidris temminckii | reverse complement strand
GCGTTTGGTGAAGCGGCGGTGGAGACGGAGAAAGTTGTGCAACTGTCGACACTGCCTGGCCTGTCAGAGGACCCTTCTATTGTAGGGCTGCTGAGGGTCGAGGAACAAAATGTGCCCATTGCTACTACAACGGTGCATAGGTGACAATATCGCACTAACCGAGATTCTCTGCTCCCTCTTCAGAAACTGATTCGTCAGCTGGAAAGCCAAGGGGTGATCAGTAAGACTCGCTCACCCTTTAATAGTCCCATATGGCCAGTGCAAAAGCCTAATGAGGAATGGAGAGTGACAATAGACTATCGTGGCCTGAGTGAAGTCACACCACCACTGAGTGCTGCCATCCCAGATATGTTAGAACTTCACTATGCTATGAACTGGAGTCAAAGGCAGCTAAGTGGTATGCTACAATTGACATTGCTAATGCTTTTTTCTCTATTCCTTTAGCAGCAGAGTGCAGGCCACAGTTTGCTTTCACCTGGAGGGGCGTCCAGTACACCTGGAATCGATTGCCCCAGGGGTGGAAACACAGTCCTACTATTTGTCATGGACTGATCCAGACTGCACTGGAGAAGGGTGGAGCTCCAGAACACCTACAATACATCAACGACATCATTGTATGGGGTGATACAGCAGAAGAAGTTTTTGAGAAGGGAGAGAAGGTAATTCGAATCCTTCTGGAACCAAGTTTTGCCATCAAATGAGGTAAGGTCAAGGGACCTGCACAGGAGATTCAGTTTTTAGGAATTAAGTGGCAAGATGGGCGTCGCCAGATCCCAATGGATGTGATTAGCAAAATAACAGCTATGTCACCACCTACTAACAAAAAAGAAACACAATCCTTCTTAGGTGTTGTGGGTTTCTGGAGAATGCATATTCCTGGTTACAGTCAAATTGTGAGCCTTCTCTATGAAGTGACTAGAAAGAAGAATGATTTTAAATGGGGCCCTAAGCAGCAGTCAGCCTTTGAGCCGATTAAACAGGAGATTGTTCATGCAGTAGCCCTTGGTCCAGTCCGAAACGGACAAGATGTAAAAAATGTGCTGTACACCGCAGCAGGGGAGAATGGCCCTACCTGGAGTCTCTGGCAGAGAGCACCTGGAGAGACTTGAGGCCGACCCCTAGGGTTTTGGAGTCGAGCATATAGAGGATCAGAGGCCCGCTATACTACCACTGAGAAAGAGATATTAGCGGCATATGAAGGAGTTTGAGCTGCTTCAGAGGTAATTGGTACTGAAGCACAGCTTCTCCTGGCACCTCGGTTGCCAGTGTTGAACTGGATGTTTAAGGGGAAGACTCCTTCCACACATCACGCAACTGATGCAACGTGGAGTAAGTGGGTAGCCCTAATTACTCAGCGAGCTCGAACAGGGAACCCCAATCGTCCAGGAATTCTGGAGGTAATCATGGATTGGCCAAAAGGCACAGATTGTGGAGGATCCCCAGAGGTGAGAGTGGTGTGGGCTGAGGAGGCACCACCATATAATCACTTATCGGAAAATAAGAGGCGATACGCGCTGTTCACTGATGGATCTTGTCGTATTGTAGGAAACCAGCGAAGGTGGAAAGCTGCTGTGTGGAGTCCTACTCGACGAGTCGTGGAAGTGACTGAGGGAGTGGGTGAGTCCAGTCAGTTTGCAGAAGTGAAAGCCATCCAGTTGGCTTTAGATATTGCCAGGAGAGAAAAGTGGCCGGTACTTTACCTTTATACTGACTCATGGATGGTGGCACATGCACTATGGGGGTGGTTAAAGCAATGGAAGAAGAGCAACTGGCAGCGCGGAGGTAAACCCGTCTGGGCTGCTGACTTGTGGCAAGATATTGCTGTCCGATTAGAAAAGTTGTCTGTGAAGGTCAACATGTAGATGCCCATATACCTAAGAGTCGGGCCACTGAGGAACAACAAAACAATCATCATGTGGATCAGGCTGCTAAGATTGAAGTGTCCCAAGTAGACTTGGACTGGCAACGTAAAAGTGAATTGTTTTTAGCTCAGTGGGCCCATGACACTTCAGGTCATCAAGGAAGAGATGCAACATATAGATGGGCTCGTGACCGAGGGGTGGATTTGACCTTGGACCCTATTGCACAGGTCATCCATCAATGTGAAATGTGCTGAAATTAAGCAAGCCAAGCAGTCAAAGCCTTTGTGGTATGGAGAACAGTGGCTGAAATATAAATTTGGGGAGATTTGGCAAATTGACTATATCTCCCTTCCACGAACCCGCCAGGGAAAGTATTATGTGCTCACAATGGTGGAGGCAACCACCGGCTGGCTGGAAACATATGCTGTGTCTCATGCCACTGCTCGGAACACTATTTTAGGCCTTGAAAGACAAGTCCTGTGGCGACATGGTACTCCGGAGAGAATTGAGTCGGACAATGGGACTCATTTCCGAAATAATTATAGATGCCTGGGCTAAAGAGCATGGTATTGAGTGGATAGATCACATCCCCTACCACGCACCAGCTGCTGGGAAAGTGGAACGATGCAATGGACTGCTGAAGACTACACTGAAAGCGATGGGTGCTGGAACATTTAAAAAGTGGGATGAACATATAGCAAAAGCCACCTGGTTAGTCAACACCAGGGGAAGTGTCAGCCGAGCTGGTCCTGCTCACTCAGAGCTTTTACCTACTGTAGAAGGGGATAAGGTCCCTGTGGTGCATGTAAAGAGTATGTTGGGGAAAACAGTCTGGGTTGCCCCGGCCTCAGGTAAAGGCAAACCCATTTGTGGGGTTGCTTTTGCTGAAGGACCAGGGCATACTTGGTGGGTGATGCAGGTGAGTGGAGAGGTTCGATGTGTACCTTTAGGAGATCTGATTTTAGGTGAGAATCCTTAATTTAAATGATATGGTGTCAAATGTTACCTAACACTAACAGTGTTCAATAAGTGTTTTTCAGGATAACGTAATGGTAATGGAACCAGAGTCAGTTCTGACGAATGGTGTCCAGTGACAGGGAACATGCTGACCGTGAGCACAACACCTTACTGATGTGCCCAACTCCAACCATCTGTGATCCTGTATTGAGGCCTGGTCCTGATCCGACAACTGAGTGAATGCCACAACACTCGTTTTTACCCTGAAAGACTATGATGATAGATGGAACTCACAGTTTTGGACTAAAGAAATTCAATGGATCTTTTAGAGGAATAGTTCATAGTTTTAAAACATTATATATGTCTTTCTCTATATATATATGTATATTAGAAGATAAATGTAATAGTATACTGGAGTGTGACTTATATATGGTATGAAATAAGGGGTGGAATGTCCTGGGTTGAGAGACACAGGACTAACTTTTCTTCTAATACTGGGGAAAATTGCACTTCTAGAAGACTCTAGTGTCTGAATTTGTGAAAATATTTACTTTATAGCCAGCCAGGCTCTGTGGGATTCAAGGTCTTAGTGTTTTCGAGCCTTGCCAGGTGCAGGGATGAGGAGGAGCAAGGCCTGGGCATTTGACCCAGGCTGGCCAACAGGACTATTTCATACCATGAACGTCACATTCAATATAAATTAGAAAAGTTTGCTGCGTAGGGGGCTCTCTCCCTTGATGGAGGCGGTCCAGACAACTCCTTGCCCCGGTGCCAGACCCCTGAGGCCTTCCCTTCCTCCTGAAGCCGTTGAGCTCTCAGTGTCCGATATTTGCTGTCCACTGCTGGGAGTGCACAGCTTCCTACTGGTAGAATTGGCTGAGTATAATTCTTGTATCTTATATCAGTATTAATACTGGTTCTTTAGTATTTTCGTTAATTATTTAGTCTTAGTCTATTAAATCTATTTATATTTCAACCCTTGTGTTTCCTTGCGTTACCTGATTCCCCTTTCTGGGTGGGGCGGAGTCATCAGGTGATAGAATAATTGTCTAAATGACAATAGATTGTTACGGGTTTTCTCAAACCATAACACTTATGCACACAAATTAAATTTAAACTGTCTTTTTTGTAAGTTAACAGAGATTAACATTTCCTTGTACTCTCCCTGAAAATGCCGCATTATACAAATGGGAATTTGAAAACAGAGAAAATTTGTTACCAGGATTCAAGTTGGTCATGCTGTTCAGATGACCACACTTCTAGCTTCTTGTTCAAACTTTTATTTGTTCTTTTGAGCTTTGCTTATCAGTAAAATCTCGAGTTATGGATATTCTGTTAACCACAGGGTATAGCAGCTGACCACAGGAAGAATGCAACTGAGTTAGCTGCCCACTGCCCATGGAACAGCACTATCACCTGCCTCTGGGCATTCTTTGTTTCTTCTATAGGTTATTTCCAACAAGACCACCAGAAGCACCTATCTGGTGCTTCCAGAGAGGATTCATCCCATCACCACACCTTTAATGAGCAGTGCATTACTCAGCCCTCTCAGCCAAGGGCAAACAGTGGCTGTGAGACTAGAAAGGCTTTCCTCTTCTGTGATTAAATGTGGTTTGAGGTAGGCATACCCTCCTCTAGCTGGGTTTTTGACTTGGTCACTGTTCCCCAGGCTTATGGGTTCAGCAGAGAAGAAAAAAGAACATAGAATTATGAAAAGTGCTAGGGGGAGAGTACTGTCTGATGTTAGACATCTAACCTGAGTGTGGGGAGTAGGAGTCTTATCACACACATGGCCAGTGGATTTTGACCACATTGATGCTGTACCAAGCCTTGGCCCTTACTTGGGCATCCTTTTGAGGACTCATGTCCCTTTTCTGTTCTTTCAATTACTAATTTCTCACTCTAGCTATTTTACCTGGCACACACACACAGGACTGTGGAAGTAAGCATGGTATAACTGATCTAGGAGTTTGGAGACTGTTGTTGTGCTCTTGCATCTGCCACTAACTTCAGTGTGCCCCAGTCTTTGATACATCCGGGGACAGTCTTCTGTAGTGTGATTATAGGGCAAAACTGAACCTCAAATTTGGCAGAGGTTTCTAACTACTGGTGTTATATAAATAATGATTTTAGTAAAGAAGATGTTGCAGAATTTTTCTCCAATTCTAGGGGAGGCCTTGCTGAAGTGAGAGTGTCTGCACTATTTCTTCAAAGGAAGCTGAGCTGAAAAGCATTAAATTAAAAGAAAAAAACAGTGGATAAAACTCATTAAATTTTTACCATCTTAGCTCATCACTATCTGACAGCCTTGTCCCATCACAAAACGCATAACTTAATGAGAATCCCTTTCCAAGAAAACAAGAGGAATGGGCCGCCTGGTCTAAGCTCCAGTGATCCGATTTCCACTCTCACCAGGGCATCAACCCCAGGACCTGGACAGGACATCTTTCCCCCGCTGGCAGGTGGGTTTGCCTGGCAGCAGCACCCCTGCCCAGTCAACAAGCTGCAAAGTTTAGCTGATGTGTGTGCTATGCCTACTTGTTTGTTGGGCAAGCCATAAGAGCTAATGCAACAGTGCTTTTTGTTGGTGAACTGAACAAAAGAGCTAAAATTTCTCCCTTCCAACCAATATATCCTGATGACTTAATGCAGGTGTTAGTGAAGGAGGGAGCCTAAGAGGCATCAGAGCAGCACAAAACCCCCTCTGAAGCACAGAAGAGGAGTCATAGGTGCGTGTTTAAATTTTCTGCCCATGCTACAGTAACACGTGCAGGAAACAAAGTCAGGCTGCTGTTTAACAATCTTGTCTCAGAACCAGCGATGCTTTGAGGAAAATAACTGCAAAGCTATGGTGTAACTCAAATGAAAACATGAAGGTTACTAGGGATACAAGGAGACTCATGGAGTAATTAAATAGCCAACACACACACACACACGCAGCCCTCCTTTAACTCAAAACCCTGACAGTTGTTCATTGAGAAGTAGGTGTTGATGGTTCACTTGTCTTGGATGGATTTCTCCCAGAATAAACACCAGTGCTTTCAAAATGCCTGATCCCATTTTCTTGTAAATGAAAAAAAAATTTAAAAAAATTTAAAATGCACAGACACAGAATCATTACTGCTGTGTGCCGTGGAGAGGAGATTCCATGTATGGGAAAGATTGAGCTACAAGAGTGTTTTGGAAAATGAAGAGTTATTTTGCAATGGGCCATGACATCTCCCTTGGAGAAAACTCACTCAGATTCTGCAGATTACTTTGCAGATAGAAAAGGGATAATGTCTGATTGCAATATACTCTCAGATAAAGTCAAATTTGACTTGATATAAAACTTTTCCTTCCTGGGGGGCCAACACTGAACATTGAAGGAGTCTATCCTTCATTAAGTCTCCGTTGTAAAACAGAGCCCATTGAATGCCAAAAGGCTGAGCAAAACTCCCCTTCTCAGTCCTGGTGCTGTGCTATCAACAGCTGAAGAGACAACTGGCTTTTCACAACACAAAAGGAAAAGGGATGAAATTAAAGGAAATTCAGGCTTAATATTAGAATCTGCTGACAGTGAGATGTATTAAGTTATAGGGAAGCCTACAAACACAACAAGAAACCTGTTTCTTGAACATGTAGGACTAAAAAAAATAATAGGGAATGGAGAAAATGCTATAGGGAGCAATTGTGCAATGATAGGAAGTGAGACGTCGAGGGAATCTAGCTACATCTTTCCCATTCTTCCTTTTCGTGTTTCTGCAGTAATCCTGGAGTTTCTGCTGTTTGCAGAATTTTATTGCTCATAATTAAAACAAGGCTACTCTGATACAGGTCTGACCAATCTGATGGTCATAAGGAGCAAAACCAAGGATATACAATGTTGAGCAAAGGTGGATTTCAGTAACTACCCTGAGCTGCTGGACTAGCACTTCAATGTGTGTATGGGCCCACATTTACAAGTCTCTAACAGAGGTAAGCGCCTTATAAGGATCCCACTCCTGACTTTACTTGCATTAGAAATGTAGGCACGTTAACCCAGGGCATAGTCTATGTTTGTGTTATCAAAGCCTGTGGCAAGAATCAATCCTAGATAGCATAAGACTTGTTAGCAATGCTCCAGACTCCTGTGATTCTTCCCTCCTTATTCTTTTACTTGGCTTCAAGTGCTTTTAAAACCACTCCTATCCATATGTCATTTTCGGTGGACATGCATTAGCAAATTCATCTGAAAATACTTCTTTTGAAGGTATAAGTAAAACCTTACACTCAATAAAATTTAATTTTTGCACTTCTAGGACAACAGAGAATTACAAAATTTGTAAAGAGATGCAAAAGCACACAAAATCCATTCCAACCTTCTGCACTAAGGACAATCTATGTTTGTTTTGATTTCCACACCAGGAAAGGCATAAGACGTTAAATGATTTGACCAAGAACAGTTAATCAAAGCCTCCTTACCACACAGGGACTAGGAATCCAAGCCTTAAATTTTAGATTTTCTTTTAATAATTTAAAAGATTCCTTGTAATTACATTTATTCACAGAATCAGACTGGTTGAGGTTGGAAGGTACTCCCAGAGGTGATCTTGTCCAACCCCCTTGCTCAAGCAGGGACACCTAGAGCAGGCTGCCCATTGTTTGCACTGTGATTATATGAACATTCAAACAGTAGTGGACATGCTTTACTGTAACCACTGTACAAAAAAAACATAGCAAAAAAATCTGTCCCAAAGCCATTCCATTGAAGTAATAAAAGCTAAACAGAGAAAAGGGAAGATGCAGAAACAGAGGAGAGAGGCCAAAATACCACTCAACACAGAAGCCACATCTTCTGACTTCCAAAGTGGTTCTGAAACCATTTCACCAGGATGCTGCTAGGTTTATCACACTCCCCGACTTACCAGTCAAAGGAATCAATCAATCAAATAACCCATCTCACACATGTTTAAACAGGCTTTACACACTTGCTGCGTGCATTCTCCAGGGTACCTTTTTGTACACACTGCAGCATGGGCTTTCAGTAGTGTGAAATAAAAAGGTTAGTGCCATGGCAAAAGTTCCGAACACAGAAAATACGGTTTAGGATGCATAAATAATTAAACAGTGTGCATTTAAAACATGAGCCGTTAAAAACAGCCTTTGTGGGGAGAATAAAAAAAGAAACTATAGGATTCAAGTTAATCTTTCATAAGGTAAACCTTCAGATAGTTGCTTCTTCACAGACACTTCAGAGTGCTCTGTTTCCTTTTGAACCAAATGTTCATACAAAAAAGCATTTTGATAATCCCACTAGGATGCTTGTCCTCTGTGTTCAGAGAGAGATTTCTAAAGATCACAAGGCAGGATTGTGAATATAACGATCCCAAGGATTAGCCTTTCTTCCAGGTATGGTAAGGCAGTCCTTTGGACCTATGTGAAGTCAGAGAGGGGGCTCTTGACTGTGAGCCATCATGCAGCTTTCTTCTCACTACCATTATCCCTTCCCTACCTTCTCTCATGTGCTTGCAGTAGTTCAAAGTTTAAAGCAGTTGTATGATAGCTATCGCCTTCCCCGTCAAGGGAAAATGAAGGAATCTCCAATAAGAATCAGTGAACTGTTGCTCCCAGTCAGAGTGGATCTACTACTAAGAAGTGCTGTTGAAGTATTGATAAGGAGCATACTTAACCTACTGGAAAATCAAGCCCAAAGGACAAGAAAAAGCTTATTCAGAGGAAAGAAGGTTTTGTGATTAAGACCTTAATCTTGTATTTAACCTAGGTATTTAGAAGACTTCTTATTTCCTCTTACTCTTTCATACCCTCTTTGACTTTGATCAAGGAACTTGCTCAATGCCTTTTTAGGCATTTAAGAGTGGATTTAACAGGAGCTGGGCCCACTTCCTAGTCGAGATGCCTGATTTAGGAATATAGGCGGTCACCCAGAGGCATTTCTGTGGTCAGTAAGAGAGAAAAAGAGGCACTTCCATAGGGTGATTATGTCAATGAAAAACCTAACTTGTGCTCTAGAGGTCCATGGGCTATGGCTGAAGTCTAAGGATAAAAAACAGTGTTCTCAGAAAGAATTGAGACTTTGCAAAATGTTATCCCAAATTCTGTGGCTTTCTGCCCAAAAAGGAGAGAAATAACAATCCTTCCCTTCTCTTGCTCCATACTCCTGTTTTTGCTTTAGCCTATAAACTCCAAGGAGCAGGACCTGTCTCTCACAGCGCCTACCACAACAGTGGTCTGGTTTAGTTCAAGTCTTCTCAGACTATCTGAATACAGTGGAGACACACACATTTAACTGAAATAACTGCTTTCACCCCTTTACCCTGAGGACTAAAGGAAAGGGCAATAACATCATAAAAGCAGTTGAAATAATATCACTCATAAAAGAAGAACAAACTAGCATGCATGAGGAATTGTCTACTACCTGTCAATATTTCCCCAAATTTTTATGCATGTGAGCTTTTACATAATCACATTGGTTTATATCAGCTATATAATAGGCATATATAATAAATGACAAAAACTTGTCATAAAAACAGTACATTGGCAAAGACAAGAACTCAAAAGATCTCATGACTCAATGAGTTTGTGAACGTGACTTCAATTCAGTCCATTTCTGCAAACAGATTAATGGTACAGAGTTTAATTGCATGGTCACATACTGCTCTTTTCTGCAGGGCCCCTGCTTCACTGAGTAGCTGTGAGAGGTTTTCATTCCTGTAACTTTATAGCACAGTAAGCATGGGTGATGAGGCAATGAATCAGTTATGCAAATCATCCCAAATACATACTGACGAAATCTGTAAACCACCACCCAGCATCCATATTCTGATTATCCACCTCTGTTACAGATGAATTATTTTTTGATTGTTTTAAACAGCTCTGAGGATGTTTAGTGCTTTTTCAGTAACACAGGGATATCTGACTCACCATAATACCATGTGCTTCAGTTACCATGTGGTCATTTATGAAGGGTTCGGTAAGGAAAAATATGATGGTCCAATATTTAATACCTTCAGTTGTGACCTAGGGCAACCTTCTGCATGGAAAAAAGCCACCATAGCATCTTTAGACACAAGTCATATTGAACTATGAAATGTAAATAACCCTTTACATGGTGTTAAAAAGCCCCTAACTTTGTGATCCATTTAAAAAACATAAGCTCTGGGACAGTTCAATATGTTTTAAAAAATCTCACTGGTACAAGGCAGAATGTTGCTCATTGCAATTTTACATTGCAATTTTACATGTTTACAAACATGGTCAAGATTTGGAGGGCATTTCTTTTTTTTTTTTCCCAATTTTTATGTTTGGTGCTAGGTAGATAAAAGGAGCTCTTTCTGGGAACAACAGGTGAAGTAATTAAAAATTAAAGATGGGTAGATTTACTGTATTTTGTTCCTTTTCATCATACATAGACATGTATACAGGCTGTTCCAACTACTGGTGTTATTCTTTCTTGTTAGTGGCTTGAAATCCACCACTCACTGAGTCATAAACGTCATTTGGAAGGATGTTTCAGGCCATTCAAGCCACCTCTTGCAATAGATACAATGGTCCCTACTGAATATTCACAAGCATAATTCAGTTTTGCCATCATTAAGGTCATTTGCCTTCTAATTACCATGGAAATAATGCAATGGACCACTGGTTCTTCACCACAACACATATAATACTTTTCAGTATACTTCAATATATACACAAATATATTATACTTGCCTATTTAGTTCACTGCTAAAATATGTCCAGCCATGAGTATGCTGTTCAATAAACCCCACTGCTGACCTAAAGCCTCAAACAAGAAACCTCTTCCTGTGTTTTAAAGTCTAATTTGAAAATGCATAGAGAGCTAACAACAGCTTTTCTTTGAAGAGTACTGATAGCTAAAACAATTTGCTCTCAAAATTTCTGTTTTACTAGGATTTTAGAAGGGAAGGAAATAAGAAACAATGGCTTTTAAGTAATTCATCTCAGATAAATAAATTAGATCAGGGTTCATATTTTACAGTGATTTACATCTTGTGCAACCCCATTACATTTGATGGGACTACTGAAGGTCTGTGTCAACATGGAAAGTGGCTCTTCAGGCTTAAGTGCCATGATTCACAGACTGGATTACAGTGGTCACTGTTTTTAGGATAAGACTTTATCTCCTGGGACTACGGATAGAGACTTTAGTTCTTTGGGGGTTTGTTTTCCCTTTGTTTACTTCTTTAGGAATATTCAGTGGGATTAGCCAGTCTGTCAGATACCCATATTTCATGTCTTTTGCTGTCACAATTATTCTAAAGGCAGTATCTGGACTCCTGGCATGTATACTGCCTTTTTTTTTTTTCATGGCATACCACTTTATTATTGATCATATAGAATATGTAGCACCTGCAAGTGAAAACTAAAGGCCAAGGCCAAGAGAGGCAGCATTTTATAAATACATAGGGTGATATTCCCCCTCTCAACTTCTATTTGCTTTCTTGCTTTTTCTTTTTTTATATATCCTACAAGAACCTGAAATGAGTATATGTGGGGTCCTTTTTTTCCTGTAAATATTTATAATATTAAATTACTGTCATGGATGAACCAGAGTTACTAGACAGTTTTTGACATTGTTGAAACAACAGACTGCATGTATATATCCAAGATGCTATTGAATGAAACATTTTTGGTGCCTTTTGCCATCTCTTGGGAGGGTTGTAAGAGTATAATGAATATTTAACATTTCTATTCTACTTTTATTAGATTTTGTAGCACCTTATAAACTCCAAGAAGCACTTACTTATTTGTCCCATATATATTTTTCCTGGCTGAGACTGTAAACTACTAGACAGCATTTCAAAATCATTCTGAAAAGGGAAAAATACTCTAGCAAAATTACTTCAGATTACTGAACTGCTCCAAAATATATGAATAATTCTGTGGGATATTTTTTAACTGCAGTTTCTAAGGAGGACTGTAAGCAGGTTTCTCACCTGAAATACAGTACACAAGGCCCACTCCCACCCAGGAGTTTCCATTCAAAAGGAAAAAAAAAAAAACAAAACACCTATAAAGTCACTTGTGTTTTGTACCAAAACTACTGTGTGCAGGAAACAGATATTTAACTCTCCCATCAATTTATTCTGTAAGGGCTGGTTAATTTACAGTGGAATATTCCAAAGGAAACTGCGCTCAAGTCATGCTGGTGCAGAAGCACTTTCTATTGGATACTGTCCTGGCAGCTGTTGGAAGTGCTGTGTCCTTTCTCTAGGTAAAGCAACTACACAGGAGTGGGATGAAATCTAATCTGTGAAACCCTAAATTAAGGCATGCCTACACTTTGTGCGTATCCTTGGCTCTTAAATTTTTTTTGTCCAACTCCAACTTCTATCACACAAAATCTTATATGAAAGCTTATTTGTACTTTGAGCTTGCAATTCCTTGCCCAGAAGAAGATATACATACAAATACTACCTTTTTGGTGTACCACTGCAGAAGACTGTGGGTATTCCCTCTCAAGTGGTACCTTAGAGCTCATTGCCTTTCATAACAGAGTCAAGACATTGCAAGCATTTTAGAATATATACAGAAAATAAAAAATAAAAATAGAAATGCTATTTTTCTCTGCCAAATTGGACATCAGCTGATTAAAATCAGAGCAAAAAAAACCCCAAAGCAAACACAGAGGCATGAAGTATTACTATGCCCCTTCACATTTCAAATGGCAAGTGGGTGCTTTTGATTGTGTTGTGCATTTATCCACCCCCTTCCTAAAGACGTGTAAAAAGATCTTTAAGACTCAGTTTGAATCTCCTGCCCTCTGACAGGGCGTAGGACCAGATCCTGCTACTCTGCAGTTTGCTTCACTTGTCCTTTATTGATGGTTTACCTTTCTCCCTCCTGATACCTCCCAGTGTGAGCACAGAAACCCCAGCAGCTATGTGACCTTTGCAGAGGCGAGGAGGGGGAAGAGAGAAGGGAGTTTTAGAGGTGGATTTGATCTACTTTGCAAACACTGACTACACTGTGAAACAAACAGCTGCAAGAAAAGACAAAGAAGGTCTGAGAATGGAAACCAATATATTCTGAAAGCTGGGAGTGGTTAAACACGATGAAGAGCCACAGCAGCTGACAGGGAGGGAGCTGGGAGCGGGAGGAGGGAACACTCTGTCATGTGCATTCGGCGTATTATCATTTTTCAATACTCACATTAAGAACAACCAAACCACAAATTTTCATTACTTGTCGTGTAGATTAAGGGGGGAAGATGAAGGAAAAAAAAAAAAGGTTAAAAGAGGAATAATAAAACCATCTCTGAACAGGGAACTGCAAGGTGACCTTCAAACCAAATCTGGGGTGAGCAACCCACTTGTCTTCAGATGTCATTTGTTTCCTAGCTTGCTCTTTGCGAAGGGAGGATGAAAGACAGTTTCTCGAGTTGGCTGCAGAAAGACAAACAGAACAAGGACTTTCTGTTTATGCTTCTGTGTTCCTCTTTTAAAAATAATAACAGTGAATAGTATGATGAGAAGTGACTGCCTGGGGGACTTGTTTCTTTCAGTTTTTAGTGCCCTTCTCTCCTCTTTGAGTGAAGGATCCATGCTAATAAGCAGAGGGTTTGCACTGAAGAGACTGCATGGGGGAAACAGCCAAATTGCACACCCATCAGCTTGCACACACAAGCACTGCCACATGCCTGGATTACACAATCCAAAAAAGAGAACAGCACATTGTGTTCTCTTGAACTGGTTTAATTTCTCACTATCTTAGGCACTCCTTGTAATAATTGCTCATATTTAAGATACAAGTCTGATTTTTTCACTTAAATTTCCCTTGTTCTTCTATCACAGTTTTAGTCCTTACATCTCAGGAACCTCAGGAGTGTCAAGATCTTTGATGGCATTTAGGTGAGAAAATGGAAGTGCAGAAAGATGATGTCCTTTGGTCAATGTCACCCATCCCATTAGGGGATAATCCTGCAATCTCACTCAGACTTCCCAAATTCCAGTCCCTTCTTTTGCAAATTGCTATCACTTTAAAATATGTATGTGTAATAAGATGTAAACTGTCATGTCTCAGGTTATGAGCCAAACACTGAGCAAGGGCAGTGGATAAGAAGCTATTTTTCTTATGAGCAAATTATAACTACTATTATTGTCTACTCCATGGTTTCTTGCCATGCTCCTTTGAAGCATCTGGTGTTGGCTACAGTCAGTAATTGGAAGCTCGTAATAAGACAATAATAAGAATTTGACTGGTGTAACAGTTCCTGTGTTCCAATGCTTAATAAATCTCAAGAGTTAAAAAAACCCAACTCATTTACTCACTATTAGTATCTAGGAAGCTTTTCTGAGCAAACGAAGGCTGGCTTTTGTTGAATTCAAGCTTTCATTAGCAATAATATCCTCATTATAAACGTTAACTTTCTGAATATGAACCCATTCATTTAGTGATGAAATAAAATCTTTCTTGTTTTTCTGCCTGTGCTCCCAGCTTTGTCCTCCAGGTGCAGCAGAGGCTCTGGATATAAGGCACTCAGCTGAGAATTCTGAGACAGTTTTAAGCACCTCCTGGACTTCGGAAGATGTTCTGCATCTCCAAAGATGAGGTTAGCACCTCACAGGACACATGCACCATCACAGGACAAAAGCTATTATTATCTCTTAGTAAATGTTTCCCACAGTACCATAGTAATGATGCACCTGAGACAGAAAAGCAGTTAGCGATGAGAAAGCATCTCAAGTCATAAAGAAGTCTGAATGGTGGGGTGTCCATGAGGGTGTTGGTGTCTCCATGAGGATGCTGGTATCTGCATGATATGGTACAGTCTCAATGACTAAAAATGAGAATGATCTCAGTTTAAAATGAAAAAAAAATTAAAAGACTTTTTTAGGAGAGAAGAAAAAAATAAAAATATGTTAGGGTTGCAAATATAAAGAGGTTTCTGCAGTTCTTACAATCTATCGGACCATAGTGAGCTCTGGCAAACTGGGAAAAACAAATGTCACTTCAGAGCCAAAGTTTCACAGGTCACCCTAAAAGTTTCAGCTGTTTATTTCCTGCTGGAGTGATTCCTTAGGCATTTTCTGTACCTATGCTGCAAGTGAAGCTCCTTTTGACATCTGTAGGAGTGTGTCACACAGGAGAGAAAATTGCACTAAAAAGCCTCTGCTTAATGGGATGGTGAATTTTTACAAGGGGAAAGCATATGTAAGCTCCAAAAGTGCAAAGTTTCTTCTGTATCCACAGTTCAGGTCAGCGTACAGTGATTTTCCCCCAGGCCAGGCAATCATTGCACAGAAAACTCCATCACAGCAAGATTCATGCCTCCAAGGGAAGCAGCAGATTAACACTCACCTCAACCACTGTATTACCATGGGCACTGTGGGAGGAGCTGCTACAGACAGAAAATTCACCACTGGCTGAGGCAATGCACATACCATCATGTCAGCAACAGCTGGATGTGGCAAGAGTATCATATCTCCCATAATTGGAGAGGATCAGATTTCTCTGCAGTAGAGAGTGGGAACTGAAGAATGGCTAAACAGCCTGTGGTACAATATCACAGGAGCCTATAAATTGCATAGGTGAAGAATCAAAAAGAGCCATGTAGTAATGACAATCCTGTTCCTTCCCGTGCCATCTGGTTGCACCATTAACTGCTCCACATATCAGGCTGCGCATGCATAGTGATATAGGCAACATATTGCTATCTTCAGGGTCAGTGGTGCAGAGACCCAATGTGGGCATGGTGTCTGCAATGACACATGTTTACACAGCCCCTCTATTTCACAGAGCTTCCAAAATTCAAATTTATTCAAACCAGTGAGATATGCCAGGATTGCTCTGCCATTGCTTAGGTGAACAGCAGTAGTTGTTGGACACTCAAGAGTAACTATCCAGGAAGATAATGGACCTGGAGAAGGTAGCCTGATAACAAGCAACTGGAAGATACTGAGACTTGCTGTATAGCCATACTTGACTTTTTTTTTACCCCTCTAATTATTACCCCTTGTTAGCACCCCTCTGATTATTACCCCCTGTTAGTATTTCAGGTGGGTAGTGATGAAGTAGGTAGAAGGAGGACAAAATCAATTAAAAGAGATTTTAGAGCCTTGGGACGGCTGCTTAAGGGATCAGGAATGCAAGTTGTGTTCTCCTCTATCCCTTCATTGGCAACCATGAATGAAGAAATTAATAAGAAGAGGCAACAGGTCATCTCGTGGCTCTGGGACTGGTGTTATCAGCAGGGCTTTGGGTTTTTTGATCATAGGCAGCTATACGAGACACCTGGCCTGCTGGTGCCAGGTGGGATGCACCTGTCCCAGAGGGGGAAAAGAATTTTGGGGCAGGAGTTAACAGGGCTCATTGACAGGGCTTTAAACTAGATATGAGGGGGGAAGGGGAGCTAATTGGGCCTGTCAGGATTAAACCCAAGGGAAGCATGCCAGGGCTTGAAGGATGCTGGATTAGTGAGGATGCTAAAAACCGCTCTGCCATTTCATTTGAGAAAAGGGATAGACATTTAGAAATTTCTGCTTGTAAACAACGGGAAAACCCTATCCCGAAAGGGGAAAAGGGTACTAGGCCAGGAGTTATCAAAGCTCATGGACAGAGCTTTAAACTAGAAGTGAAAGGGGAAGGGGATAAAACCAGGCCTGCTGGTAATGAGCCTGGGGGTAAAGGGCCAAGGATGAGGGTGAAATCGGGAGCCCAGCTTAAGTGCATCTACACTAATGCACGTAGCATGGGCAACAAACAGGAGGAGCAAGAAGCCATTGTGCAGCAGGACAGCTATGATGTAGTCGCCATCACGGAAATGTGGTGGGATGACGGTCACGACTGGAATGCTGCGATGGATGGCTATAAGCTCCTCAGAAGGAATAGGCAAGGAAGGAGAGGGGGGTGTGGCTCTGTACATTAGGAAGTGTTTTGACTGTATAGAGCTAGATTCCAGTGAAGATGAAGTTGAGTGTTTATGGGTAAGGATGAAGGGGAAGGCTAACAAGGGGGACTTTGTGCTGGGAGTCTGCTATAGACCACCCAACCAGGATGAGCAGGTTGATGAAGCATTCTATAAGCGGCTGGCTGAAGTCTCACAATTGCCAGCCCTTGTTCTAGTTGGGGACTTCTATCTACCAGATATCTGCTGGAAATATAACACAGCAGAGAGCAGGCAGGCTAGGAGGTTCCTCGAGTGTATGGAAGCTAACTTCCTGACACAACTGGAGGGAGAGCCTACCAGGGGAGGCACCTCGCTAGACCTACTTTTCACAAACAAAGAGGGGCTAGTGGGAGATGTGGAGGTCGGAGGCCGTCTTGGACTTAGCGATCATGAAATGGTCAAGCTTTCAATTCTTAGTGAGGTAAGGAAGGGGGTTAGCAAAACCTCCACCTTGGATTTCCAGAGGGCGGACTTTAGCCTGTTCAGAACCCTGGTTGGGAGAGTCCCGTGGGAGATAATCCTGAGGGGCAAAGGGGTCCAGGAAGGCTGGACACTCTTCAAGAAGGAAATCCTAAAGGCCCAGGAGCAGGCTGTCCCCATGATGTGCAAAATTAAAGGCTGGGGAAAATGGCCAGCCTGGATGAACAAAGAGCTTTTGATGGGTCTTAGTGAAAAAAAGCAGGGTTTACCACCTTTGGATGAGGGGACGGGCAACTCAAGAGGAGTACAGAGATCTTGTTAGGTTATACAGAGAAAAAATTAGGAAGGCAAAAGCCCAGCTGGAACTCAACCTGGCCATTAATATAAGGGAAAACAAAAAAAGTATTTATAAATACGTCAACAAAAAGAGAGTCAGGGACAATCATAGAATCATAGAATGGTTAGGGTTGGAAGGGACCTCAAAGATCATCGAGTTCCAACCCCCCTGCCATGGGCAGGGACACCTCCCACTAGAGCAGGTTGCTCAAGGCCCCATCCAGCCTGGCCTTGAACACTTCCAGGGATGGGGCATCCACAACCTCCCTGGGCAACCTGTTCCAGTGTCTCACCACCCTCATAGTAAAAAATTTCTTCCTGATATCGAATTTGAATCTTTTTTTCTTCCAATTTGAAACCATTTCCCCTTGTCCTATCATTACACTTCCTGTCAAAGAGTCCTTCTCCAGCTCTTCTATAGGCACCCTTCAGGTATTGAAAGGTTGCTATAAGGTCTCCCCGGAGCCTTCTCTTCTCCAGGCTGAACAGCCCCAGCTCCCTCAGTCTGTCTTCATAGCAGAGGTGCTCCATCCCTCTGATCATCTTCGTGGCCCTCTGCTGCACCTGTTCCAGCCAGTCCGTGTCCCTTCTGTGTTGAGGACTCCAAAGCTGGACACAGTATTCCAGGTGGGGTCTCACGAGTGCAGAGTAGAGGGGCAGAATCACCTCCCGAGACCTGCTGGCCACACTTCTCCTGATGCAGCCCAGGACACGGTTGGCTCTCTGGGCTGCCAGCGCGCATTGCCGGCTCATGATGAGCTTCTCGTCCATAAGCACTCCCAAGTCCTTCTCCTCAGGGCTGCTCTCCAGCCATTCTCCACCCAACCTGTATTTGTGCCTGGGGTTGCCATGTCCCAGGTGCAGAACCCTGCACTTGGCTTGGTTGAACCTCATGCAATTTGCACGAGCCCACCTCTCCAGCCTGTCCAGGTCCCTCTGGATGGCATCCCTTCCCTCCAGCGTGTCAACTGCGCCACCAAGCTTGGTGTCATCAGCAAACTTGCTGAGGGTGCACTCTATCCCACTGTCCATGTCTCCAACAAAGATGTTAAATAGTACTGGTCCCAATACCGACAATCTCCATCCCTTACTGGATGTGGGGGGAAACATTGCAACTAAGGATGAGGAGTGTGGGTGAACAGGATTGTGGAAGAAGCAGAGACCAGAAGAAGGAATAGGAGAAGCAGGAACACTGGCAGGGGAAGGCCTGTGAGCAAGTCCTAAGGACCCATAAACAATGCCTGGTGGCCCGACTGATTGAGGGGAATCCCACCCGCCTAGCAGTTGGGGGTTGCAGGGGTGTGTCAGTTGGGAAAGAAGATACAATAGTACTATATAAGCTGCATGTTTGTTGTAATAAATTATTCTGATTGCATCACCAACCGGGGTCTGTGCCTTCATACGCTACAGAGGAGGCTGAGATACTTAATGCCTTCTTTTCCTCCGTCTTCAGTAGTCGGACCAGCTACCCCCAGGGTGTTCAGCCTCCTGAGCTGAAAGATAAGGATGGAGAGCAGAACAACCCCCCGCCATAATCCAGGAGGATGTAGTTAATGATTTGCTTATGCACCTGGACATGCATAAGTCTATGGGGCCAGATGGGATTCACCCAAGGGTACTCAGGGAGCTCACCAAGCCTCTCTCCATTATCTATCAACAATCCTGGTCAACAGGAGAGGTACCAGATGACTGTAGAGTGGCCAATGTGACACCCATTTACAAGAAGGGCCGGAAGGAGGATCCGGGGAACTATAGGCCTGTCAGCCTGACCTTGGTACCGGGAAAGATCATGAAGAGGATCATCTTGAGTGAGCTCTCACAGCAAGTGCAGGGCAGGCAAGGGATCAGGGCCAGCCAGCATGGGTTTATGAAAGGGAGGTCCTGCTTAACAAACCTGATATCTTTCTATGACCATGTGATCCGCCTTCTCGATGAGGGGAAGGCTGTGGATGTTGTCTACCTGGACTTTGGTAAGGCCTTTGACACTGTCCCCCACAGCGTTCTCCTGGAGAAGCTGGTGAATCATGGCATAGACAAGTGTACGCTTCACTAGATAAAAGACTGGCTGGATGGCCGTGCCCAGAGAGTTGTGATTAATGGGGTGAAATCCAGTTGGCAGCCAGTCACCAGTGGTGTCCCTCAGGGCTCAGTTTTGGGGCCAGTCTTGTTTAATATCTTTATTGATGATCTGGATGAGGGGATTGAGTGCACCCACAGTAACTTTGCAGATGACACCAAACTAGGTGGGAGTGTTGATCTGCTTGAGGGTTGGAAGGCTCTACAGAGGGATCTGGACAGGCTGGATCAATGGGCCAAGGTCAATGGGATGAGGTTCAATAAGGCCAAGTGCTGGGTCCTGCATTTTGGTCACAACAACCCCAGGCAACACTACAGGCTCAGGGAAGAGTGGCTGGAAAGTTGCCCAGCAGAAAAGGACCTGGGGGTGTTGGTGGACAGCCGGCTGAACATGAGCCAGCAGTGTGCCCAGGTGGCCAAGAAGGCCAATGGCATCCTTGCCTGTATCAGGAACAGCGTGGCCAGCAGGAGTAGGGAAGTCATCGTGCCTCTGTTCTGGGCACTGGTGAGTCCTCACCTCGAGGGCTGTGTTCAGTTCTGGGCCCCTCACTACAGGAAGGACATTGAACTGCTGGAGCGTGTCCAGAGGAGAGCCACCAAGCTGGTGAGGGGTCTGGAGAACAAGTCCTATGAGGAGAGGCTGAGGGAACTGGGCATGATTAGTTTGGAGAAGAGGAGGCTGAGAGGAGACCTCATTGCCCTCTACAACTACCTGAAAGGAGGTTGTAGAGAGGTGGGGGTTGGCCTCTTCTCCCAAGTGAATAATGACAGGACCAGAGGAAATGGTCTGAAGTTGCGGCAGGGGAGGTTTAGATTAGATATTAGGAAGAAATACTTTACTGAGAGAGTGGTCAGGCACTGGAACAGCCTGCCCAGGGAGGTGGTGGAGTCACCATCCCTGGAGGTATTTTAGAAACGTGTAGACATGGCACTTCAGGGCATGCTCTAGTGCCCAGGATTGTTGGTTTGTGTCTGTGGGTTTGTGTGTTTTTTGTGGTGGTTTTGGTTTTGTTTGGTTTTTTGGGGGTTTTTTGTGGTTGGACTCGGTGATCTCAAAGGTCCCTTCCAACCATGAAGATTCTGTGATTCTGTGACTTCTCTTTAATTATATAGAGAAACTCACTCTGCCTTGGGAATTCTCTTTCTACTTATCTATGTACTAAAAAGCTTCCTAGCTATTATGTGGTCCAAGGTCAACCAACACTGCCAATCCAATCCATCTTGCACTGGAAACATGACTGGGGCATCTAGGACACATCTCCCTCCTTGCGGTCTATAGGAAGACAACAACAGATTTTCCTGTACTGAGGAACCTGCCAGAGGCACTCACCACTTCCCTTGACAAAGGAGGGTTTTTAAGGTGGTTAAGCCTCTGCGTTAAACACCACAGTTGCTCACCTCAGATGTGGGCTGAGCATTGCTCCAAGCAGCTCGGAGCACACCTCTAGCGTGATCACAGGCTTGTCATCTTGAGTGACAGGGCTAGACTCGAGGAATTTGGATACACTACACAGGAGTCCGCTATTAACAGGATATTGAAGAGACACATGTCTAAACCAAGTAATGTCAAGTGATGAAGTGAATTTGGAGCAGTGCCAGGAAGACTATAGGACAGGAAGAAATGAAAGATTAAAGTGCTTTTAACACTGTCTCCACATGCTCAAAAAGGATTTTTTCAAGAGTCTTTGCTTTATAAATGCTCTGTGATGTATAGCATTTTTTCAAGATCTGCCCTTCATTTGATCTTTGCTTACACAGAAAATCTCAAATTACTATGGCAGTTAGATTAATCCTTTCAAAATGGCTCATTTACTTTTATTCTTAAGATGGAAGACATGGCACCTGTCACCAAAACCTGTGACATTGCTGGGACTGTATACCAGATTAAGTCAGAACAGGATTTGGCCCACCTTTACCCACATCTGTGCCCCTCAAGAAATGGGCAAAAAAAGACATGCTTCACCAACATGGGAATGTGACTCAAGCAGTAACTGACTCATAAATGATGCAAAGCAAGTACTACCATGAAACAGGTCACAGAATCACAGAATGATATGGGGTTGGAAGGGGCCTCTGGAGATCATCTAGTCCAACCTCCCTGCCAAAGCAGGTCTACCTAGAGCAGGGTGCACAGGAACTTGTCCAGGTGGGTTTTGAATGTCTCCAGAGATGGAGACTCCACCACCGCCCTCGGCAGTCTGTTCCAGTGCTCTGCCACCCTCAAAGTGAAGAAGTTCCTCCTCAAGGTGGAACTTCCTATATTCAAGTTTGTGACCGTTTCCTCTTGTCCTGTCACTGGACACCACTGAAAAAAGACAGGCCCCATGCTCTTGACACCCTCCCTTTAAGTATTTATAGGTGTTGATTAGATCCCCCCTCAGCCTTCTCTTCTCCAGACTAAAAATACCCAAGTCCCTCAGCCTTTCCTCTCAAGAGAGGTGCTCCAGGCCTCGAATCATCTTTGTGGTTCTCTGCTGTACCTTCTCCAGCAGTTCCCTGTCTTTCTTGAACTGGGGAGCCCAGAACTGGACACAGTACTCCAGATGGGGCCTCACCAGGGCAGAGTAGAGGGGGAGGATAACCTCCCTCGACCTACTGGTCACGCTCCTCTGGACACACCCCAGGAGACCATTTGCCTTCTTTGCCACAAGGGCACATTGCTCGCTCATGGTCATCCTGTTGCCCACCAGGACTCCCAGATCACTGCCCTATAAATTAAAGGCCACTGTTCCACAACTCCTAGGTGTCCCACAGAGGGATGCGTCTTTCCTCAGGCATCTAAAAATGAGATGCTTGAATGTGAACAAGTCACAGAAGGCTTCCTTGATAGCCAATGGAGATGAAGAGGTACCTCAGAGGACAATTCGTATCACACTAAAACAGGCATCTAAGGCACATCAAATGGATTGCTCCCTGGAGATGCCTGTATCTTACTGTTGACTAAAAAGGGAGCCCAGGAAGACCAGTTCAGCCTTAGGTATCTAACTTTAGATATCTAAAGTTGTGTGAAATGAATCATACCCATGGAGGGATAAGTAGATCATCTATCTTTTATATGTCATAGAGCTTTAATTTTTACCCACTCTTTTGTTGGGCCAAATAACTTCTGTCTAAATATTTCCTCCAGAGAGGCCTTCAATCTTGAAGACATCAAAAGATGAAGAATTCATCGCTTCCCCTGCCCCTTGCTTTAATGATTAACCACAATCACTGTGAAAAGCACTGTGGTTAATATTGTGTTTCCCTCTGCTATTTTGAAGAGATTGCTATATTTCGTCTCTGGAAGCGCTGATGCAGTTTCAGATCACCAAGTCTGAAGGCAAAGTGGTCCAGACTTTCTTCCCTTTCAAAAATAGAGACCTTTGTACGAACTTCTACCCACCTAGTAGAAAATCTACTTCATTTTTATGGTGAACTAGGACATTCTTTAATAAGACCAATGTCTTTCCATACTCCAGCTTCCCAGGGATCTGAAAGAATGCTGGAAATATTAATAAATTATCTCTCAGCATCTCTTTAAATAAATATTGCTATGCACCCATTGGGAACAGAAAAACTAAAGGGCAGAGAGGACAAGTAACTGACTCAGATCTAGAGCAGAGATGGGAGCAGATCTCTTTCCTGATTTATAACTATGTCTTTTAAGCACTGGATTTCAGTTAGCACTCTGCCACCTTTGGTCATACCTTGTTTCTTTTCTACTGCAATAAGACATGGGTTGGATAGGAGAAATTTTATCTTTAGTGCTTCATTTCCAATAATCAAGGAGAAACTTTTTGTTCTCTTTACACACTTTCTCCAAAAGAAAAGGTTTCCAGTCTCTGACTTGGGCTCCATGGCATTACAATATGTGTGTGTTGCAACAGTCAACAAGTTACAATCATCATCTGAGATATATTTTGATCGGCTTCACTTATTTTTACATCAGTAACCACACCAAATCTCGAACAAATTTCTGCATTTAATGAAATGGGCATTTGCAGATAGAAACTGAGCAGGGAGGAGGGCAGTTACCCAAATCACTAGCAAAAATGCACAAATCTGTGTGAATACTAAATGTATTAGAAATAGCCTTTGACTCAAGTGTCTGTATTCTCTTTATTTGATTGCCATTATTTATATCATTATAGATGAGGAGCCTATAGCACCTTGCACTGCACAATCAAATAACAGAAACGATAATCCAGGTTTCTATTTTCATAGGGCTCCATTTACTACAGTCAAAGTGAAAGAATATTCTTGAAAATATCTCCATATAAAAAAAAACCCACGGCTATATATAGATGCTAGATGGAGTTAATCATATCATGCAGATAACATGCTTCTGTGATCAGCTTCCAGATGCACCTAGTAAAAACAGTGTTCCTGCCAATTTTACGCCTTTCAAACTATTTCATAATGGACAGGAACATGAGACATCCTTAAGTATAAACATCTCTCCTGGTCTTCATTTCTGTTATCTTTATCTTACAGTAGTCTCTTCACCTCATATTTATTGCAACTGTGTGCTTTCTTTTTCTTACTTCAAACTGAATACACCTCCTGATGGAAGAACTCAGCAACTTTAATGCATCTTGTTATCACTGTACATGTCTAGAGCAGAATATGCTGTTATAAATGATCCCCACCCACAATTTGGATGATATGGTGACCTAAGAACTTTGTGATCAGAGTCAGGGTAAGATGTTGTTGTATGTGTACATGTGCACACACACACTTCCAAATAATATTACTACTTATTATTATTATATATCTAATTATATCTATTATATATATAATTATAATATATATTATTATTATTTTCATATATGTTCTTTAGCACATTTAGCTTTTGAGGAACTGGCTTAAATGGATGGTGAAATTGTTAAGCACCTGCAAGACAGAGCTGGAACCTCATTGAGTTTGCTTTTATACCAACCATGCCAGAGCCTGACACTGAAACCCTGTGCAAATTACTTTTTCCAAACTGTCCAACCAAAACATAGATTTAGAAATGTCCACGCACCTTCCCAAAGTGTTTAGCATGCTTCAGATTAAGGTCATAATAAAAGTAGCAGTTTTATTATTACACAGTTTCAGCAGTTGGTCTGAACTGATAAAAATCAATTTGAGCCTATTAAGAATGTCATCTATTTCCAGACTACTACAGCAGTTCAACCTCATTACTTATCTGTCACTATGAAAAGGAGTTAAACCTTCATCCATCACATACAGCTACTTTTTGCACAGAACTCTTGATCTATTTTTCCTAGAATTTTTTTTTCTGCTAAATTATTCCTCTCCTTTAAGTTCCACAGCAATGTGGGCATCCATTCCCTATTCACACACACACATAAAAAATATGCTATAAGAATATCTAGTCTTCATGTATCACATTTTCCAAAGAATCTCAAAGTACATCACAAAAGAAAAATGTATCATTACACCCATTACTCAGATGAGACATCTGAGGTATGTGGTGATTTGTCTACATAATTTAACAAATTTTGTGATCCCTGAAGGTAAAGAAATCAATTCTGACACAGCACAAGCTTCATTTTTTAAATCATACAGGCTCCCAAAGTTTCCAGGACTACTGTCAGCACTTTTTTCCAGTTGCTGCTCTAGCTTCTTAAGCCAAACATTTTTAAAAATAATTTCCAAATAATTATTTCCAAATTTTGCCTTGGCTCAAAGCTATTTTTCCTTGGAAAATATGAATAGTATTTCTGCAAATTGCCTTCACTGACTTTTAAAATCTACATGAGTAAATCTTTAGAGCATATATTTTATTAAATGCAAGGAATGAGTGGTGCTTCACACTGCATCTTAATTAGAAAAGTTATTAGTAACTTATTCCTAAGTTTTTAAATATGCAGCCTGATCTTTGGAGGCCCTGTTTTGGAGATTCGAGATTCTGACCCGTATTACATACTCACACCTTTCTTTTTTCTTTTTTATAAAATTAGCCACAAGCTAAATAACTGCCATTCGACTACAAACAGGATTTAAAACTTCAAGGGCAATCC
>JAHSPS010051415.1:0-34031 GCA_033628365.1 Calidris temminckii | reverse complement strand
GTAGATTCAGTCCTTGGTGCAGCTGCAGGTCTTGTCATGAGAGCCAGCATGGTCTGGATAAGATCAGGGTCTGTCGGGAGGGCTGGCGAGGTCTGCACGGGCGTGATGTCAGTTACGGGGGCCAGTGGGGTCTGTACAGGCACAGTAGTTGTCAGAGACTAGTGGTGTCTGCACGGGTGTGATGTCTGTTGTGGGGGGGCGGTGGGGTCTGCATGGGAGGAACATCTGCAGGACCCTGCGGGGGCTGCACAGGAGCACTGACTGTGGGGGAGGCCGGCAGGTTCTCTAAAGGAGCAATGTCTGTCAGGGGGGCTGGTGGGGCCCCTATTGGACACTTCCTTCTACCACAAATTCAGCCCATAAAAAAGAACAAGCCCGCAAAAATTAACAATATAAGCACAATGACCAAAACATTCCAAGGGTATTTCAAACTCTCAGAAACTGTCAGTCTGTCCATCTGAGTCTTTGTCAGTCTGACAAACCTAAATGTGTGCCTGGATGGGGAAGGAAGAATTTAGGTCAATTTTTCATCATATCTCTTGTACCAAAACCTAGCCTTTGTGCACAGCACTGGCTTCTCTTTAAATATTAAATAAATAAATAAGAGTAAATTCAAAATATGTTACATGTGGGGAAAGGAGTTCCAGGAAGCTTTATTTTTCTCCTCTCTTCATCTCTGGAGATATTATACATGCAGGTATCCGGTATCCTCAATTATACCTTACTTACTCCAGGAGGAAAAAAAAAAGGGAAAAAAATAATTTACTGTAATAAATGTCACAGACTCTAGTCAGGGAAAACCCAAATTCTCAGATATCCTTAACGAGCTGAGCAGTCT
Organism: Calidris temminckii; assembly: GCA_033628365.1. Classification (NCBI taxonomy): domain Eukaryota; kingdom Metazoa; phylum Chordata; class Aves; order Charadriiformes; family Scolopacidae; genus Calidris; species Calidris temminckii. The sequence goes on along the minus strand of JAHSPS010051415.1, from coordinate 33,193 downwards.
GCAACAGCAGAAATTACAAGTGCTGCACACTGAACTAAAGTCTCTGGCACTTCAAAGTGCACATTTTCCAGCTTGTCCCTTTCCATAGTATTCCATAGGGGTCACCCATCGCAGCTGCTGATAAGGTTTTATGCAGGGTGGGTTTTTCTGTCTGGTTAGGGAAAATCGACATGCTTGTGTCCTTGAGAGAAATCCTATGGGGGACTATGCAGAAGTATGTGCGTTGTCTAGTGGAAAACAGAACAAAGGAGGGGGGGGAGCACAAGAAGAAATAATAACTATAAGTAATAAGTAAATATTTTACCTAGGGTGCAATTTTTTTTTCCTTAATTGAATTATGTTTAAAGCAGTCACTGAATAGTCTCTGCACGAGTGACTTCAATGTATGTAACCTTTTTGTACAGTAGCTTGAGATTTAGCTTTTGATCTTTTTTCTCCCTCTGGCCCCCCAAACCCCCCCAAAATCCTTCTGAAAACTGAATGTGACATTTGGATTCAGGCAGAGACCTCCAGCAGTTCAGAGGTTTGCATCTGGGTTCTAGTTTTGAGACTGTGATTCAGCATACAAAACAGCAGAGAAATTTAAACCGGAAAAGAACAAATCAATATGTTCTTCCATATCTAAAACAGAAAAAAAAAAAGTAAGAAAAAAAGCAGCCAATGCCTGAAACTGAATCTAGGGTTCCTCGTGTCTTCAGATCCAGGATTGTTTTTGATTTCATGCTCTTTTAGAGATGTCTGTGAGACTTAGATCCAGATTTGGTATCAGACTTGGTGCCTCCTCTTAAAGTTCAGGGTAAAATCCCGGCTATTTGGTGAGGACAGAGTCAGTCTGGAGGAATATTTGATATTTTCCTCTTGAAAGGCCATGCTCAGTCAGCACAGAGGAATGGCATCAGGAATCACAGTGGCTCCTCCTGTGCCACGTCAGTAGCTTGAGTGCATTGAGCCAATGGCATTTGGCTTCACTTGTACTTGCAGAACCATGTGGTACAATGCTGCCCATCCTTGTTCTGGTGGGAACCACATCTCACCAGGCTCATCGAGATAGAAAGGCTCTTCCTAGTAAACCAAGTCTGTTGTACCAGCGGGACACACTGCTTTGCAGCAGCAGGGAATATGGCAAGTGAAATTAATTGTTAAAAAATGCGAAATATTCTTTTTGGTGCCAAGGTTGAGGAGGAATTGTTGAGATGAATCCAGAACTGAGGTGTGTCTAGGGATGGAAATGATTTCAGGGGAAGAGAGAAGAGACTCTGAACAGTGAGATTTATTACACTGGGATATAGCCTCCCAGAGGAAGGGGTTGAAGACGCATTGCTGGAATTGCTTAACACCAGGTTGGACAAAACACTGGAGGATATAGAGAGGATATATAGTCACAGATTTTTAAGGCTAGAAAGAGCCATTGTGATCACTTAGTCAAACCTCCTGCATGACTCATACCAGGGGATTTGCCTAAATGTATTCCTGTTACAAGTCCAATAGCTGTCGTGCACTAATGCATATCAGCTAGAAAAACACTCAGCCTTGATTTAAAGGAAACTTAAGGTAATAGAGAATCCAATGCTATGATAAACTGTTCTCATGATTATTTAAATTCCCTATTAAAAATGTGGGCCATGCTTCTCATCTCTGTTTTCCTACCTTCAGCTTCAAACCCCGTATCTATCTGTGAAACTGGAGGACCTTCTGTGGCACTCTTGTCCCCATGTATTTTCAGTCCCTTTGATATGTATCTTAGGTGCTTATAACACCAGATTCACCTGTGCTTTATCCCATCTCCCTCTCTCTCCTCAAGTAGCCCTTGGAACCACTTATCTTCTGCCAACTCTTCCAATGCCAATCCTTCAGAATAAGTTATATTTTTAAAAGAAAGAGGCATAACTTTGCTCCCTTAGCAACGGAAGAATGCATTTTGATGTCTGAAACATGTACTGCCTGCTTCTGATTTACCCTGTGTGCCAAGCTGCTTGGATAGGGGACTGTATCTTCAGTGTCAGTATTTTTATGGAGTTACTCAACTAAAGCACACAGTCAGCACTTAAGAGGAAGCAATAACAGGGCTGGGAATGGTTTTGCTTCATCAACATGTGTAGAGCAAAGAAATGTACTTAGGTGAGTTACTAGAAAAAGGGCAATTAAAAGGGCAACGCTCTGATGTGCTGGTGGTAACACATGATCGCTCTGTCTGGTCTTGATGTCTGCACTCCTAAGGGAAGCATATGCATAGAAGTCACTGAATTTATGCACAGGTTCAAGAATTTAAGGGTTTCTCCAGACCAGATCATCAGCATAGGATAAGCTAAATCCTGACCCAGGAAAGCTACAAGCTTTGCTGTTCTGGATGCTAATCCCAGGCCTGAATTTATATTAAAAGGCTTCCCACCTGCCTATTTAACCTCATGGGTAAAAGACTGGGGACTCAAGAAGCTGAATTTTACCCCTGAATTCTTAGGTGAGAAGCTAGAGAAGTTTGGGAGGTTTTTTAAGCACAAAGCTGTGCTTGGGGTGCTTTGCAAGCCTCTTTTCTAGACTACTGTTCCCTACCCTCTCTTCTTCTGGTCTGTGCTGCTGTTGATTTATGTGTGTAGAAGCCAAACCTAAACTTGGTCAGGGCCTTTAAGTAATGCTGCTGCACCTTAATAAAACTGTAGTTAGCCTGGTGCTGCTGTTGTGAAAATGACTGAAAATCTTGAAAGTATAAAATCAAGGGACAATTAAATCTCAGGTTCAGCTCCCAAATGGATTTTCACTCTTAATAAAATACAGAAAATTGCATTTTATTTTGTTACATAAATACTGGTAGTGGGGGACTGTGGCATTTAGAAGAGAGAATCACTCCACCAGAAAACTCACTTCAGCAAAATGATGCAGTCCAGTTGAGCCCCTTTTGTGATCTGAGAAATGGTTGTTTTTATATCACACTAAATAAAACCTGCGATTCAAGCTGGAGGTTTATTAGGTGATTTTGCCACAGCTGGGGAGGGAGGGGAGGAAGAAGAGATGAGGGATGAACATCAAAGCAGAGATATGTGTCATTCAGAAAACCCAAAAATGTGGTGTCACTCATCATCACCTCACCTAGGATTATCACAGAAATATTTTGTGTCATTTTTTTTTTGTTATTGTTGCTCCAAAACATTATTGCTAAGCCTGGTTGAATTTCCCCTTGTGGGAAAGCCTTTACTACAGGTGTGGTGGGGAGAGTGCAAAAGCATCTGGGTGGAACAGGCATCTACAGGGAGCTGAATCCAGGGGATGGTAAAATTGGTCCTTACGGAGGACTCAGGTTTAGCCAGGGCAGCTTGTGATGTTGCTGCTGCCCAAGATCGCCACCATTACGGTCTTGAAAGAGGACTTGCAGGTGGGCACAAGCATCCTCATAGCACATATCCATGCCTCAGGTGTCCCAGTGCAGTGCTGGGTGTCTTTCTTCAAATCTGCCTTCCTTAGGGGTGTAAACTAAAATCACCTGATGGAGGACTAAAGACCTCAACAACTGTGTCACAGGAGCATCACCTCTCATCTAGAAACAGAGATGTCTGCCATGCTTTTGACACCTTAAACACGTGCAGTGAATTTCCTCGGTTATCATCTCATGGGGTTGCTGCCAGTTCTAGGAAAAACAGGAGAAGGATCACTTTATCTGCCAACAGTGGTGAAAAATAGGCACAGGTTATAAGCAAACTGTGAGGCTAATGTTTCTGAGACTCCACCTCTCCCATAGCCTTTCGCAAATGGGGCAGGTTTCACAGCATGCCTTCTTGGACAGGTAGAAGGACTGCATGCAGTGCAAGGGAAGATGAATGTATTCCTATTCCCTTCCATCAGAAGATAATTATTTTACTGGTGAAAGCAAAGGAGAATCCCACTTGGGAGTCTGATCTGAGACCAGCCGCCTGAGAGAGGCCAAACTATGTCCCATCTCCAGATGGTACACCCCAAACCATTTCTAGCTTTGCACAGAGTGCAGTGACTTTTCAGTATGTAACCAGTCAAGCCAGAAATTCATCACATATGACCTCTTTAGGCAGATTTTTCAAAGGGAACAAACCTCCCACGTTTTGCTGCAGGTCACTGAAGTTCATCTTTTCAGGGTGAATTTGCTGAAGGCACAGGTGATGCTCTCTCTGAATTCATGGTACAGGACTCAGATCTTAATTCAGGGAGGTGGGAAGACACTGTATGTTTGACCTCTCCTGCAAATTTTCACGAGCTTTAACCCAGCTGTGCCAGATAGATGTTCTGGCAGGTTTCTGGACTTTTTGTTAATGCTGTTGCACACGCAATACTTTATGCTAGACCTTAGCTGCAATCAGGATGCTTTGAAAGAATTAAAGTGAATTCAGCATCTCCTTGACATTTAAGGACTCAATTTATAATCAAAGTATTTAACTCTAGTGGAAAGAATCACTGGCTTCAATGGAAAAGCCGTTTATAATTCCCCCACCCCTTGGGAAAAAAAAACAAAACACCAGTATTCAGTGTAAAACTACAATTCCTATACTAAATGAAGGATAAAAGAAATCTTTCAATGCAAATTAAACACTGCAGGCTTTAAAAAATTATAGCAGAAACATGGTGCGCAGCTGCTCACGTCCTTATTTCCAATTTAGTAATCTGAGATGTGTCAAAGCATTAGTGTCATAGACAACACCACAAACCTTTTAGAGATGAATACCCCTTACTGCTTGTGTTTCTGCAGGTCCCAGTCCATCTTGGGATCCTTCTGCTGTTTGATTTTGGCCAAGTCACTATACAGAAATACATTGTCCTCGACAACTTGAAATTACAGAGCAAAGTGGAAGAGCAGAGTGAGATAGAAACCTGGACGTGCAACATCATATTTACACACTGGGTCAAGCTCCATGGGACTATACCACTTCTGAAGGGATGGAAGTACGTTTCATATATGATTATTAAAGCCTTAATATCAATGCTGCTGTTAAGTTCATTAGCAAGGCTTTTGGACAAATGGAAGCATGCAATTTAGCAAAGGCGTCTTGCTCTGCAAGACCTGGCTTTAACGGACATAATGTCTGGAATGCTCGCTTAAAAAACTTTGCACTGGCTTGAGGGCAAACAAGGACCAAACCATTGTTATCTCACCAGATTAATAGGCAAAATTGTATGAGTCTCATTGTAGTCCATCTTATCTGGTGCCCAGCTGCCTAAACTGAGGCGGCAAACTGTGTTATGCTTAAACATGATATTTAAACTGCATTGTTATGTCGGTGGTGGCTCTTTGTTGGAGATGACAGAAAAATCCCATTGTTTAGAGTTTTCCCAGACTCGGTGCTTAATACAAAGCCCTGAAAAGAGCAGGGTTGTTTAAACATTTGATAAAGAAAATATGTGCAGATATGGGTCTATCCCACTAGTAAGGAGCAGATCAGTCCCCAGCACCAAATTCTACCTTTATAAATTCACCATGTTGTTGCAATTTGCCCAAATAAAATCCTCAATCCCTGTATGTGGAAAATGGAAGTGTCTGAAACCCAGCAGAAGATTGAAATAGCATGCAATTCACCCAGTTTAAAGCTGGTAGCAAAATTAATTTGGAATAACTTTAGAATTTCTGAATTATTTAGCAAATCATGATGCTTTACCAGGAATGCATGAAAATTATGATTCGCAGCCATGTGAGCATCTTTGGACCCCTTCCCTCTGTGTATTGCTTTATCTTTTCCTTAAGGACAAGTGCTTTTGATAGGTATTCTTAAAAAAATTATAATGCAAAAGCCTGAACTTAAGTTTCTCTGTATTGACACAATTACCCAAGTATCTCAGGGAAAACAGAGCTAGATAGTAATGGGAGTGCAAATCTGGAAGGGTATCCAGCAGCTTCATTGAAGACCCTCCTGATTTCTGTGAGATTTGCACCACAGTCTGTGGTGTTTGTGTTCAGTGAATGGACACAAACAGGTGATGCTTTGCTTTTAATTAACCCACTCCCACCCCATGCTGTGTCTTGCTCTCAAGGAGTCCCGCTGTGGCTTCATGTTAATTCCTGCCTCTCTTTCTAACTGATGAATGATACTCACTCCTGTGAGTGTGTTGGTGTTTGGGCTTTGTACTACTGAAGTCTCAGGGAGCTGGGGAAGGAGCAAACTCTGGGAGCGATACATTTGATAAACTGCTCTGGGAAATCCCTTTTTTTGGCATGAATTTTATGTTAGTGCCTGCTGACTTGTTTTCCATTAGTATTTTAACTGGAATTAAAGCCCTACATCAGTGGAGTTTCTCAGAAGTCACTACTGCTCTTTGCACTTCCAGCAAGTGTCATATGCTGGGTTGTTATCCCTCCTCCAGGGAGTCACCAAAGACCTAAAGGACTTCCTGAAACCATTTCAGACACTTGCTATTATGAACTGACTTGACTTGATCACAGACTCTTCCTATAAATTGATCACATCTTGTGTCAACGACTGCTCAACCTGTAAACCATGAGGCCAGAGTTACATTCACCCGAACCTGGTGTCTCCTCCGCTTGGCATCTTTTATTTAGAGAGTAATACTACCCCAGAAAGGCTCAGTGCACTCACCAAATATATGAAATGTCTCCAACCTGTAGTTCTGATTAGAGCCTTCAAGTGAGCAGTTTGCAGCTGTCCCATTGGGACACAAGAGGAAATTTTGAGCAAAAGTATGAGCTGAACCAGGACACATGTCAGGATTCATGTGTCGGAGCTAGAAATCTCAGTGTTTTCTTCCTCTTGAAGGGTTTTCTTCTCCAGTAGCATGTTTTCATGCATGTCTAGAAAGCAGAAACCGAAGAGAAAGATTTTCAAGAGGAACAAATCACCTGGAGCTTCTCCAGTTTTAGAAGCTCCTTGTGAAGGACCAAAACAGAGTCTGATTTTTCAGAAGGCAGGCGCCCATTGCATTTTCCACTTAACCTCAGTGTCACCAGATTTATTCATTCAGTCTCAAAAATCTCAGGTTGACCTTTTGCTAGGCACCAAAGGTCTGTTTTCAGCAGTCTGGAGTACTTTTGAGTATCATAGAATTTTTGGGGTTGGAAGGGACCTTTAAAGGTCATCTAGTCCAAACCCCCTGCAGTAAGCAGGGACATCTTTAACTAAATCAAATAGCTCAGAGCTCCGTCCAACCTGACTTGAATGTCTCCAGGAAGACTTTCAAGACATATAGACATTGGAGATATCTGCAAGTTGTAGGGACCTCTCCACACCAGCCTGGCTGATCTCTATGTGGCCAGAGCATTCAGATCCCAAAAGGCCAATTTCATGGAAGCATTACTAAGTGTAACCTGATATCTGCCTTTAGCGTGGGAAGTAGAGGAAGACTCAGCTTATAATCACTCTGAAGACTGCATTTGCTGGAGTCCTCTGCAACATAAAAGTTGTCCGTGGAGCAGGAGAGTCCCCACTGGGCTGCAGTAAGGATAAATACATTAAGATGAGGCATTAAGATACTGTGGTAATTAGGAGCCATATAAGTAACTTAGATATAGAACAAAGCTACTAATAATGCATGAATTCAAAGCCTTAAGAGGTTTGCTTCATATAAAGCAACCAGCAATTCGGTGGCTTAGCTCAATTCTCTGAAGATGTGAATTCAGTCTGAAAGTCTTATGAGGATATGCTTTTTCAGTGAGGCTTTATTTTTTTCCTTGTCATACTTAAAATATTGCTGAGGCAACTTTTTGTCTGTAGGCAGTGTTTTTCCCATAGCTTCTAGCCAGACTAGAAAATGTTGAAAGGAATGGTAAAATGTATTTAAAAAAAGAAAAAAGAGGCAAGTAAAATTAGGCAGAGGGCTTGGAGGAAGATTCTGATTAAGGGAGTGTATCTAATGGTCAAACCAGGGAGATGGAATCAGTATTCCTGCCACTAATTCACTGTGTAACCTCGTGTCTCTTGCTAAGCTTTTTTTGTGCTCTATGTTCCTTGTCAGTAAAATGAGTATTATAATACTTACCTTCCTGATAAGGGTTTCAGTTAATCAATTTCTAAAGCCCTTAAGTACAGAGAGACACGAGATATCATATCAACAAAGTCCAGCGTTTATCTGGGACTGGATATTCTCTGAACTGTACCATCTGGAAATGAATAGGACCTGATCTGCATAAAGCAGAAAAAATTCCTATCGATTGTAATGAATCATAGAATCATATGGGGTTGGAAGGGACCTCTGGAGATCATCTAGTCCAACCCCCCCGCCAAAGCGGGTCCACCTAGAGTAGGTTGCACAGGAACTTGTCCAGGCGGGTTTTGAATGTCTTCAGAGACGGAGACTCCACCACCTCCCTGGGCAGTTTGTTCCAGTGCTCTACCACTCTCACAGTAAAGAAGTTCCTCCTCATGTTTAGGTGGAACTTCTTATACTCAAGTTTATGTCCATTTCCTCTTGTCCTGTCACTGGGCACCACTGAAAAAAAGACCAGCCCCGTCCTCCTGACTCCCTCCCTTTAAGTATTTGTATGCATTGATCAGATCCCCCCTCAGCCTTCTCCAGACTAAAAAGACCCAAGTCCCTCAGCCTTTCCTCATAGGAGAGATGCTCCAGGCCCCTAATCATCCTTGTGGCCCTCTGCTGTACCCTCTCCAGCAGTTTCCTGTCCTTCTTGAACTGGGGAGCCCAGAACTGGACCCAGTGTTCCAGATGTGGCCTCCCCAGGGCAGAGCAGAGGGGCAAGATGACCTCCCTCGACCTGCTGGTCACGCTCTTCTTGATGCACCCCAGGATGCCATTGGCCTTCTTGGCCACAAGGGCACATTGCTGGCTCATGGTCGTCCTGTTGTCCACCAGGACTCCCAGGTCCTTCTCCTCAGAGCTGCTCTCCAGCAGGTCAGCCCCCAACCTGTCCTGGTGCAGGGGGTTATTCCTCCCCAGGTACAGGACCTTATACTTGCCTTTATTGAATTTCATTAGGTTTCTCTTTGCCCATCTCTCCAGCCTGTCCAGGTCTCGCTGTATGGTGGCACAGCCTTCTGGGGTATAAGCTTAAGTTAAAGCAGATATGAATTCAGGCCTGCCTTTGCTCTGAGCTGGCTGGTTTCAAGGAAGGTCCCCTTTGCATGCAATATTGCTGTCATAGCAGAGTGCTGTGCCTGAGCTAATATCCTTCTCTGCATGGCTTGGAGACAATACCTGGTGACCCAGCATCTAGCCAACCCAGGTGGCAAGCAGAGCAAATGCCCACATACATCCAAGCAGTCACAGACTCATCTCATGGATTTCCAATGAGATGCCAGCTCCCGGTTGTCAAAATTGCTATTAAAAATGTCTTACAAGTTCCTAGACCACACAGAGGAATAATACAGTGTTTTGATTAGATTCATTCTTGCTGGAGTGGCAGGAGTGGCCCTGAGATAAAAACAAGCACTTCCCAAGACTCTGATTCTCAGTGACATTATTAGTTTAGGAAAACCTTTCCTCTTTTTCTTTATTTTTTTAAATTTTATTTCCAGCCTATGAAGAAGATAACAAAGGATGGTATGTCCCCAGAGCACACTGCTGTGTCACTGTGGATGCCAATCCCCACAGATGCTCCCGTTGTTATTAATTTTTAAAACAAACTTGCTGATTGAGGTTCTGACTGCCTTTAAATTGTCTCTACAAGGACACTGTGTACTAATTAACCCACAGAAACAATCAATGATGTACCTTTTTCAAGTTTCAGGGTGATTAGAATATGAAAATGAAGAGCACAATGGTGCAGATGTTTTAAAATCACAGCAGACAGCAATTAGTGACATGGGAACCAGCTGCTTATCTCTCCAGATAAAGCCTTTTAATAGGGAATTACAGTTGAGGAGCCATTACACAGATGGATCTGTGAATGATTTAAAGAGGGGGCATTGTAGCAATAACTTTGATTTGCAAGCCAGATTCTTGACAATGTGTGTGTTACCTCCACAAAAAGGTGTGTTTGGAGAAGGGGAGTACCATTTCCTGTAAACAGTCAGATTTTTTTCAGGCGATGGGTTTCTCTAATTGCATATTTTATCTTTTTTTTTCTTTTTTTAGTTGCATTCTTTTTCATTTTGATTTTTTTTTCTTTTCTTCTCTAATATCTTGATTTGATTGCTGGCATCTGCTCCCACTTTTTGCTTTGGGACTGGAAGCAGCATGTGGATTTAGAGGTGAAGGAATAGGGAAGCAGTGTGAGACATTAGTAGTTAAATGAAGAGTCCCTGATGGATTCTGCTGCTAGGTAATGCTTGCAGAGTAGAGTGCTGCTCATCGTGGGGCTCATACAGTCACATCTTCTCAGTTGCAAGGGCTGCATGGCAGAATAAAACTGTAAAGAGGAGTAATAACATCTGCAGGTGCAGGGTTGCACAGATCTGGTGAGGCAGGTGTAAATACACGGTCCCACCTCCTCTGCTCTCTGGCCAGAGCTCTTCAGTGGCCAGTATATAGGCTGTATCTTGCTCATAGGTCTACCTACCATTGCCAAAGCTGAGGACTGAAACTCATGAGTTTGGCATTAAAATCGTATGCTACTAATAAGAGGATTCAAATTTTATTTTTTTAGTCTAAGGTTTAGCATGTGCTGGATCATGTTGCTCAAACTTCTTTGCACTCATGAAAACTATTAGCTTCTTTATGTGTATTTTATTTTTTTAAAGGAAAGATGAGATTATTACCCACTAAGCATCATCCAGTAAACTGAATATCAAGAGAAATATTGACCAGGTCTGGTGAGATGTGATAAAATTGCATGGGTTAAGGAAAGCTTCTGCTTTCACAAAAGAAGAAGGAGCAGACTCCCAGTGCAGAATAGCTAGCTGCTGAAGAAAATGCTATTTAATGAAAGGGAAAACTACAAATAGAGGCAAGCGCTGAAGTTTGAAGCATTTATAGGGTCTCAAAAAACAAAAAATAAATCAAGGTAAATCTTTCTGTTTTCATGAAAAAGCCCACTATTCTTGATGCTGGTTTCATCCATGCTGCCCTAAGAACTCTATTCAAGTCAACAGCCCCTTGCCAAGACTTATGGAACTGCAGTATATTGCACGCTTACTGACAACTAAAGTAATGAATTTCTGTGAAAGGCATCAAGATACAGGTTTCTGAAGAGCTGTTTGCCCTCACCCTACTGACAGCTCTGGCATCCTCCTCTAGCTCAGCAGAGGATTTGGTTAGCTGAGCTAGGGCTTGTTGGCTTCTTAGGGTGGTGCTCATCCAGCAAGAAAAATTGAAGCCTAAACATTAGGACCATTGGGATCAGACCCAGATGAATACATGGGGAATAAAATACACTTGGCTGCATGACTTTCAACTGATTTACCAGTGCTTTTAAGTAAACAGTCCCCACATATCCATTGCAGCCAGTGAAACCCAACCTGATGCAGCTGAATGATCTCTGCTTGCCGTGCCGCAGAAGAATTATTTTGGGGTGATATGGACGTGTCTGGCAAAGGAGAGCTAATAGTAAGTGTTATGCTGGAAGAAGTTGCATGAGGAAACCAAGTGGACAGTTATGTGCTTGGGCAGATTTATAGTTTTGACATTCCACTTAGGAAATGGAGTCCCTTGATCCTGCAGACTGGTCATTTTTGAAGGCCTATGGAAATCGGAGTGCTTATCTGTGTGATTAAATGCCTCTGGAGTTGGCACCTTTGATGACATAGGCATACCTTTCTCATGAATTGTAAGATAGATGTTGTGATGGCCTGTGGTGCTGGAGTAATGACAAGGCTATCATTAGGGACGTGTTGGAAGTTGCGTCACCATTTTATAATGTGCGGGCTGATGAAATGAGGCTGTAGGGGCTAAGTGATATATCAGCATTCATTGCTGATATATAGCTGGCCTCTCAGTTATGAGCCCTTATTAACTGCCTTAAAATATAGATTATTGCTCCTTTTAAACTACAGATCTCTGTGTGTGCAGTGGACTTGGAGGGACCAGGGTGTTGCCAGCATGTGATGTTTTCACTCACTGGTGTAACTCTCTTTCTTTTTTTTAACTTTTTTTTCTTCCAAATGATTTTTTGCAGGTCATTTAGTTTCACAGCTCAGCATTTTGAAAATAAAGTGGATGTTAGGAATTGCTTTGATTGCAGCCATAATGCCAGGATCTGTGCAGAAGCAGCCTGGCCCTGCCTCGATGTGGGTCCTGGGGGCCAAGAGAGGCCTCAGCCCATCATTTCTAGGGCTTTTCCAAGTCACAAATCATGGTACCTCAGGAAGATGATGTTTCATGTGGGTGGAGGGCAGCCACCTCCAGCACACTGGGACCTCACCAAGCGATGGCCACCTCCCTCACACCTCCTCATGCCCTTCTGACAGCACACCTGGCCTGTTGGCCTGGGGAGCAGAAGCCCCAAATGGCTGAGGTAAAATGAAGCTCAGATGCTTTGTATTCACTTTAAAAAAAAAAATAAAAAAAAAAAAAATCAAACTATCAAACTTCTGTGCCAGTGCTGCTGATTTCCTTTTGACCCCTTCCTGGCCTCATCCTAAGTATGTGGACATGGGTGGGCTCCATTTTCCAAAGGAGGGCACCAGTGGTGTGGGTTGAGGCCACTGCGTGCTGTGTGGCTTGCATGCGGGAGGCTGCTGAGGGGAGGACGATGATGTGATTCGGTCCCCGAGGGCTGTTTATGCTTTTGACTCTTTTCTCAGGCTGAAAAAAACGGATGTTGCTTGCCCGCAAAATCTGTAGCTCCACTGCAGCTGTGTGCTTTCATTTTCTCACTCCGCAATTCCTGTGTTTCCTCACTCCACACTCCACAGTTTGCTAAGAACAGTTGTTTGCAGCACTAGGTGTACAAAATCAGTTGCACAGTTTAATCCAGAGCTTTACAAAAATAGCTCCTAAATGTAACAGGAGAAAACAAATGGCTAGAAGAGGTCAGTTAATGAAAGTAAAAAATATATTATTTTTTTTGCTTTAAGAGATGTTTCACAAGGTTACAGCTGTAACAAACACCCTTTCTTTAGCTGAAGAAGGCCTGCCAAGAAAAAAAGTAGACTTTGCTCTGTATCAGTCTTCTGCATAATTTTGCCCTTACTGTAACCTTTGTGGCTTGAAGAGCTGCTGTCTGATTAGAAATCATATTGAAAATATCTCTTACCAACATTGCAAATAGCAGATTATTAAAATGGAAAGGGAGTAATGCAAATCTTGAACCTGCCAAGTGTGCCTCACATACTTGATGCTATGCATATGATTTTAAGCACTAAGTTTGTGGGGATGACTTCTGTGTGGAAATTTAAGCAAGTAAATCTTTATAGATTCTGGCTTCATAGGGAAGTGGCCCCATGGGTTTTCCTCTTGTTTGTTACAACTTCCGAGATAATTTTGCATTTTTCTTGTTTCCAACAATGAGCTTAATTGCTGTTGTGGAGCATCAAGTTCTGTGAGGGATTATTTTTTTAGGAAAAAGGGATTCTTACCAGGAGGCTGAGTGGCACCATTAATCCATTGAAAGGGAATATTTTACTTGTGTTTTAAATTAAAAATCGATAGAATATGTTTCCTTAGCAGTTTAGCATTTATAGAAATATTTCCATTGCTTTTAGAGTGGGAAAGCAAAACAAAACTTATTTACACTGCATGAACCTAAATGCAAATTTGGCTCAAGTATAAGAAGACTTTTTAAAGGCTTCTAAACCTTACAAGGACGTTGGTTAAGAAGAGCTGTCATTCACTGTACAAATAAAGAGCTGCAACCAGGGGTTATGAATGGACTGATAAACTAAATTTTTTCCTTTTTATTTTTTTCTACCTTCCAGGTTTATGACAGGTCACAAAAACATTCTGCTCTCCACTATGATCTGGGCCTCCAACAAGACTTCACCGGTAACACCTTAAAATCAAAGCACCAGCAGAAAAGCAGCAACCAGCACCTTATTGACCAGTCAGTGAGCTCAGATACTGGATCCACTTCTCAGAGTTGCTTCATCAACACAGAACCCAGTCGAGAAACAGTTAGTGCCACCAAGATCCCTGCTCTGGAGCCAGGAGTTTCCTTCAGCAAATCCCAAGCAAAGAAGTCCTGCTCCAGCAGCACGTGGGGACAGCTGTCGGCCAGTAGTAAAGAGCTTGCCATTTGCAGTGCAGTCCCATCAACCAACAACATCAGCATGGCCACCCAGCCGAGCAGCGCCTTGGAGTGCAATGAACTTTTGCCTCTTGGTGATCAAGAAGGAGGTGTGCAGCTGGAGGCCCCCGATCAGCCCACCGGGAGTACAAAGAAGTCCAGCAAAAAGGACTTGATAAGTCAAACCATCCAAACTGCAGACATTGAATGGGTGAAGAGTGCTCAGAAAGCATTTGACAGCAAATCCCATGACAACATGCAAGGGAAAAAGGAGTCTTACTCGATGGACAGTGTGTTGGATACATCACCCTTGAATCAGAATCCCACTTCTGCTAGCAGTTGTGAAAGTGACACCAGTCACGTGCGAATTGCTATCCCAATAAAGTCTCCAACAACAGTTACATCTGGCCACAAAAGGAAAAAGAGGCAATCCACAAAATCTTCCATGGAGAAAACTATCCAGGAGAAAAGCCTGCCTTCTGTACTTGCTATGAGCAGTGAAGTGGCAAACAGGACTAGCTCTCAACCAGAGGGTAGTAAAAAAGATCTTCGAGCCACAAAGCCAGGGAAAGTGATTGAAAATGAGTCCCCCTTAGTAGCTATCGACAGCAGTGTGCTCACTGACAAAGCCTCCCCCAACAGTACTACCAGACTCAGAAAATCTGTAGCTGTGACATCTACTCTCCTGCCCACAGATCTTCCCACAGCCAGAAAATTATCTGAGGTCCAGCACCCCAAACTTGCAGCTAAGCGACGATATACCTGCAGCAAACCTAAATCTATCCTTCGGGAGACCTCCATGACAACATCTGAGAAGCTGATGGTGGAGCCTCCTTCAGCCTATCCCATCACACCATCCAGCCCTCTGTATACCAATACAGACAGTCTTACTGTGATCACACCCATCAAGAAAAAAAGAGGACGACCAAAGAAGCAGCCTTTGCTCACTGTTGAAACGATTCATGAGGGAACCTCCACCAGCCCAGTGAGTCCAATCAATTGTGAATTTCCAGGAACAAAGAAAAGGAAAAGGAGACGGAATCTTGCCAAGTTGGTCCAGGTGGTCCCAGGAGAGGAAAGGTCCATCAGTGAACTCAAGTTTCACAAAAAGGTCGGGAAGCTTGGGGTCTTGGATAAGAAAACCATCAAGACCATTAATAAAATGAAGACCCTCAAGAGGAAGAATATTCTCAATCAGATATTGTCCTCCTGCTCCAGCAGCATAGCTCTGAAAGTAAAAGTCCAGCCACCATCTAGTGCTGGGCCAACCACCATTGATGCCAGACTAGGGAAGCAGATCAATGTCAGCAAGAGGGGGACAATCTACATTGGTAAAAAACGGGGCAGGAAGCCAAGAGCAGAACTGCAGCCTCAGCCAGAAGAACCTAAGACAGCCATCAAGCACTCAAGGCCTGTTTCCAGCCAGCCAGAAAACCCAGCAGTGCCTTCCAACCTGCAGTCACTTGTGGCATCGTCACCAGCAGCTATTCATCCGCTTTCGACACAGTTAGTGGGGACTAATGGCAACCTTAGCCCTGCAAGCACTGAAACAATTTTTTCAGAGTTAAAAACTATGCCAAATCTTCAACCTATCAGTGCTCTTCCTACAAAAACCCAGAAAGGAATGCACAGTGGAACTTGGAAGCTGTCTCCACCCAGGCTAATGGCTAATTCACCTTCCCACCTCTGTGAAATAGGTTCTCTGAAAGAAGTCACGCTGTCACCAGTGAGCGAGTCTCACAGTGAGGAAACCATACCAAGTGACAGTGGGATAGGTACAGACAACAACAGCACTTCTGACCAAGCTGAGAAAAGCTCAGAATCCCGCCGGAGATACTCCTTTGATTTCTGCACCCTGGACAATCCAGAGGCTATCCCATCTGACACCAGCACAAAGAACAGGCATGGTCACCGGCAGAAACATCTCATTGTGGATAACCTTCTCTCTCATGAGAGTATTAAAAAGCCAAAGCACAAGAGGAAAAGGAAAAGCCTGCAGAACAGAGATGACCTCCAATTTCTGGCAGACCTTGAGGAACTCATCAATAAGTTTCAAGTTTTCAGGATTTCCCATAGAAGTTACACATTTTATCATGAAAATACATATCCCAGCATCTTCAGGATTAATTTTGATCACCACTACTACCCTGTGCCATATATCCAGTATGACCCATTGCTCTATCTTCGCAGGACCTCTGACATGAAGTCTAAGAAGAAGCGTGGTAGACCTGCCAAAACCAATGACACCATGACAAAGGTGCCTTTTTTACAAGGGTTTGGTTACCCTATTCCCAGTGGGAGTTACTATGCACCCTATGGAATGCCTTACACATCAATGCCTATGATGAATCTTGGTTACTATAGTCAGTATCCAACTCCTTTGTACCTGTCGCACATGCTTGGAGCGGCTACCCCATATATGAGACCTACCGCGCCCCCACCCCAATTCCATGCAAGTTCTCATATGAAGATGTCCACCACTGCCAAGCATAAAGTGAAACATGGAGTGCACCTGCAAACACCTGTGGGAATGGGCCTTGGAGACACGAAGTCCTCTTTGGCTCCTCCAAAGGTTGGAGGAACAAGCCTTTCAAGTGGCCGACTTTACAAAAGGAAACACAAACATAAGCACAAGCATAAGGATGAACGGATATTGGGGACACATGAAGATCTGAGTGGTCTCTTTGCTAGCAAGTCCACTGGCTTCTCCAGCCATGCAATCAATGAAAGGCTAAGCAGCTCAGATAAAGACCTCTCCTTGCTCAACGAGCAAAGCAAGCATAAGGAGAAGCAGAAGCACCAGCATTGTGAAACTGGACACAAAGGCTCAAAGAGTAACTTTGAAGTGGATACGCTGTCTACGTTATCACTTTCTGATGCCCAGCAGTGGACACAGAGTAAAGATAAAAGTGACTCAAGTAATGATCCCATTGACTCTTGCACAAAGAGATACTCTGGTAATACTGAGAGTAATGGAAAGTCAGAGTCCCTGGACATATTTGGTGAAATGAATTCCTCGAGTGAGAAATGGGACAACAATGCAAGTGGGAATAAAAGAAGAAGCTTTGAAGGGTTTGGAACTTACAGGGAAAAGGACATTCAGCCCTTCAGGACAAATAGGAAGAACAGAAATACTTATGATTCTTCAGTCTCTTCAGGTAAGCTCTGCTTTATTCTATTTTACTTTACTGCATTTAAATTTTAATGCTGAACAAAGAGGGACTTGTCATTTACAGCAAATATGTTTATGAGTCAATAACTTCTCTGGCTTTTTGTAACCAACTCCCATTCTGCATCCCAATTTTGGGGAGATCAACAAGAAAGTTTGTCGCACATTAAGCCAAAACCTTTAAAAGTCTTTTAGTTGTTACACAGCATTTTTATAAATATTTGTCCTGCCTCTGCATATCTCTCATAGCTTGTTGCACTTCCTCCAAAAATCTCACCGCTGCATTCTGCAACAGCAGCAATTATAATACTTGTTGGCAAGTTAAGCATCTCTCTTATTGGTGTCTAATATTGCAGGGTGGTAGTCATTGCCTGGCCTTTGGGAGTACAGACACAGTACTGAGCAGAGAGTCTCTGCTCTGGCTCACAAAGCATAAAAAAACCCATTTGTTGATGAAATGGACCAGATGCATGGGAAGTTGTGGAGCTGGGTCAGTGTCCCATGACTGGTGTGGTGTACTGCTGATCCAGAGGGACCCATCATGGTGATAGCTGGGCTGAATATATGGAGACCCTGGGTACAATCCTAGTGTAAATCTGTCACTTCCAGTCAGTAGGCGTCATATAGAGTAATTATCCTGAGCATTGAGTGTCTGTGGGAAGGGACTGGTGTCATGGAAACAATAAACTCTCACCGATTTAAGAGTTTTAGGACTCATGACTTGGAAATATAATCTGGGTAGATCAGGAGTCAGAAAGCTCCTTGCAGCTGCTAAGGACATCTGTTCCTCTCCTGCGGTGGGGGGGGAGGAATCTGAATCTTGTCTGAGAGACTGAATTGTAATTTACAATAGGGAGCTGCTTTTGTGATGACACAGAGGCAGGTGTTTTGCTGCAATATAAATTAATTTAGCTTAGGAGCAAGCCCAGAGCCCCTACACCATCAGATATTTATCACAAAGCAGACTTCACACTTAGTTCTGCAAAAGGGTGAGCTTTACTGAACCAGCCAGTGATGGATGAAATTCTGATGTGCTAAAAAAAAGCTTCAAAGAAACATAATTCATAGCCTCCAAAATGAAAAGAGGATCAGCTAAGAACACAGAGGGAGCAGACAATTTGAATAACCTGCCAATGTAAGGCTCTTAAGTTTTTTATTGACTTGTGACTGAGATCAAAAGACTGCTCATGCTTAAGCCACTTAGACATTTAATTTCCTTCACTGGGACCAGGATCTGAACTATAGCAATGAAAAGCAGTCTAAAATGAGAATTTATACCATGAAAACATTCCCATTCTTGATATTGTAATATATCAGACCAATTGCGACACCCAGAAATGAGATGCCCAGAAATACTGGAAAAGGGACTGAATTCAGTCACTGGTTATATCAGGGTTGCTACATGCAAAGAACAAAATTATTCTGCACCAAGTGCTGCGGTGGCTATTGCATTAAGGAAGTTGTGTCCTAGCAGACAAGGGTTAAAAGTCTTCAAAATTTTTAATAAGACTATTTCTCAGTTTTATTAGTGGAAGTTAATGATTTCACAGTGTGATAACAGTTGGATTTGTAGCCTTTTTGCTTTCTGAACAAAAGTCGTTTGCTAAACCTGTACTTTCCAATTTAATATATTTCACTTAGGCATAGCAAATTCTTCTCCCAGTTACAGGCAGTGACTCTGAAAGAAGCAGATGTGTTCAGTCTGTCAACACATGGCTCCGTGGCTGGTGTCACCGCCACAATTTTGGGTTTTTTTGACAATGGGATAGCCTACATGAAAGCAGGCTTGCTGGCATCAGACAGGGTTCACCCTTCTGAAAGGAGGAAGAGGGTGTTCACTCAGGAGCTAGCAGGACTCATTGACTGACCTTTAAACTAGACTTGTTGGCGGGGGGGGGATATTATCAGGCTTGCTCGTGACAAGCCAAGGGATAACACTCCAAGGTCTGAGGGTGGGTCGCTAGCAAAGGCCCTCAACCTGTTGCTCTGAGATGTGCTGGGTACACTGCAGCACACTCAAAGTCTTCTAGAGACAAGCCAGGGGCTCCTGAGGCAATAGGAACTGGGGAGTCATGGATAAAAGAACTTGAAGGCCATCTGAAGAGCAGCATGAAGGAACTGCAGCCACTCCAGCCAGTAAGTCACCTTCATTGGGGGGCCCAGCTGAAGTGCCTCGATGGGGAGGGGGTTAAACACAGATCCAGTAGAAATAAGCCCAAGGAGAGCCTTCAGCCTGCCATCCCACTTGAAGTGGGAAATGACAACAGTGGGGGATCAGTGAAGCGCTCCTCTAAGAAGGAGACACAGCTGGCAGACCAGCTGAAGTGTCTCTACACCAATGCACTCAGCATGGGCAACAAACAGGAGGAGCTGGAAGCTATTCTGCTACAGGAAAGCTATGACATGGTAGCAATTACGGAAACTTGGTGGGACGAGTCCTATGACTGGAATGTGGCCATCGATGGCTACAAACTGTTCAGAAGGGACAGGAGGGGAAGAAGGGGTGGAGGTGTTGCCCTCTATGTAAAGAAGTGTCTAGAATGTGAAGAGTTGTTGCTAAAGAATAGCCATGAGCAGGTTGAAAGCTTATGGGTAGGAATTAGAGATTGGGACAACAAAGGGAACCTTGTAGCAGGAGTCTACTACAGGCCGCCTGACCAGGCGGAGCCTGTCGACGATGCCTTCTTACTCCAGCTGGAAGAGGCATCACGATCACAGGCTCTCGTCCTGCTGGGCGACTTTAACCACCCCGACATTTGTTGGAAAAACAACACAGCTGGCTGCAGGCACTCCAAGAAGCTTCTAGAGTGCCTAGACGACAACTTCTTGAGACAAGAAATAACCACCCCTACTCGAGGAGATGCATTGTTGGACCTGTTGGTCACAAATGCAAGCGAAATCATCAGGGATGTCAAAGCTGAAGGCAGCCCGGGCTGCAGTGATCATGCCCTAGTGCAGTTCACTGTCCTAAGGAGTTTGAAGCCCACGAGAAGCACAGCTAGGACTCTAAATTTTAAGAAAGCAAACTTCCAGCTCTTCAAGGAGTTAGTAAATAGGACCCCATGGGAAATGGCCCTCAGGGACAAGGGAGCGGAACAAAGCTGGCAGATCTTTAAGGACGCTCTCTATAGAGCACAAAAGATCTCAATCCCCACATGTAGGAAAATGGGCAAGGAGGGCAAGAGACCACCATGGCTGAGCTGGGACCTGCTGGTCAAACTAAGGGGCAAGATAGGGCTATACAGGCATCCTGGGAAGAGTATAGGGACGTTGCCCGGCTGTGTAGGGATGAAGTCAGGAAGGCCAAGGCACAGCTAGAACTGAATTTGGCAAGGGACATAAAGAAAAACAAGAAAGGCTTCTACAGGTACACCAACCAGAAAAGGAAGGTTAAAGAAAATGTACCCCCCCTAATGAGCAGCAGTGGGGAACTTGTATCAACGGATGAGGAGAAGGCAGAAGTTCTCAACAACTTTTTTGCCTCAGTCTTCACTGGCAACCCCCTTCCTACTAGCTCTCATGCTGATGGCCCACAAGTTGAGGACTAGGTGACAAAGTTCATCCCACTGTAACTGAAGACATGGTACGTGACCATCTAAGGAATCTGAAGATATACAAGTCCATGGGACCTGATGAGATACATCCCAGAGTCCTGAAAGAACTGGCTGATGAAGTTGCAAAGCCACTTTCCATGGTATTTGAAAAATCATGGCGATCAGGTGAAGTCCCTGCAGACTGGAAGAAGGGGAACATCACACCCATTTTTAAAAAGAGTAGAAAGGAGGACCCTGGGAACTACCGACCTGTCAGCCTCACCTCTGTGTCTGGGAAGATCATGGAACAGATCTTTCTAGATGCCATGCTTGGGCACATGGAGGACAGGGGGGTGATTCATGATAGCCAACATGGCTTTACTAGGGGCAGGTCCTGCCTGACTAACCTAGTGGCCTTCTATGATAGAGTGACTAGGTCAGTAGATAAGGGGCAACCTATGGACGTGATCTATCTGGACTTCTGTATAGGCCTTTGACATGGTCCCCCATGACATCCTGCTCGCCAAATTGGAGAGATATGGATTTGATGGGTGGACTGTTCAGTGGATAAGGAACTGGCTGGATGGTCGCATCCAGAGGGTGGTACTCAGAGGCTTGAAGTCCAGATGGAGAGCAGTGACAAGTGGTGTCCCTCAAGGGTCTGTACTGGGACCAGTACTGTTCAACATTTTTATCAACGATATAGACATAGGGATGGAGTGCACCATCAGCAAGTTTGCAGATGACACCAAGCTGTGTGGTGTTGTCGATACACCTGAGGGATGGGATGTCATCCAGAAGGACCTGGACAGGTTGGAGAGGTGGGCTCAGGTAAACCTCATGAGGTTCAACACGAGCAAGTGCAGGGTTATGCACTGGGATGGAATAATCCTCGCCATCAATACAGAATGGGGGATGAGGTATTAGAAAGCATCCCTGAGGAAAGGGACTTGGGGGTGCTGATGGACGAGAAGCTGGACATGAGCAGGCAGTGTGCACTTGCAGCCCAGAAGGCCAATTGCATCCTGGGCTGCATAAATAAAAGTGTTGCCAGCAGGTCCAGAGGTGATTCTACCACTTTGCTCTGGTGAGACCTCACCTGGAGTACTGTGTGCAGGTCTGGAGCCCTCAATATAAGAAGGACATGGACCTGATAGAGAGGGTCCAGAGGAGGGCCACAAAGATGATCGGGGGGTTGGAGCACCTCTGCTACGAGGACAGGCTGAGGGAGCTGGGGTTGTTCAGCCTGGAGAAGAGGAGGCTCCGGGGAGACCTAATAGCAGCCTTCTAGTACCTGAAGGGGGCCTACAGGAAGGCTGGGGAGAGCCTGTTTACAAAGGCTGTCAATGACAGAACAAGGGGAAATGGCTTTAAACTGGAGAAAAGCAGATTTAGATTAGACATTAGGAATAAGTTCTTTACTATGAGGGTTGTGGAGCACTGGAACAGGTTGCCCAGGGAGGTGGTTGAGGCCCCATCCCTGGAGATATTCAAGGTGAGGCTCGATGAGGCCCTGGGCAACCTGGTCTAGTTGGGGGTGTCCCTGCTGACTGCGGGGGGGTCGGACTAGATGACCTTGAAGGTCCCTTCCGACCCAGATGATTCTATGATGCAAACACACATAGCATGGGAAACAAACAAGAGGAGTTAGACACATGCGCACGCCTCCAGGGCTATGATCTCATTGACATCACAAAGACAAATTTATCATAGAATCATAGAATTGTCCAGGTTGGAAGGGACCTTTAAGATCATCTAGTCCAACCATCAACCTAACTGACAAAACCCATCACTAAATCATGTCACGAAGCACTATGTCTGCCCATCTTTTAAATACCTCCAGGGATGATGCCTCAACCACTTCCCTCGGCAGCCCATTCCAAGGCTTAATAACCCTTTCAGTGTAAAAATTTTTCCTAATATCCAATCTGAACCTCCCTTGGTGCAACTTGAGGCCATTTCCTCTTGTCCTATCGCCTCTGACTTGGGAGAAGAAACCGACCCCCACCTCTCTACAACCTCCTTTCAGGTAGTTGTAGAGAGCGATAAGGTCTCCCCTCAGCCTCCTCTTCTCCAGACTGAACAACCCCAGCTCCCTTAGCTTCTCCTCACAAGACTCCTCCAGACCCCTCACCAGCTTCGTTGCCCTTCTCTGGACCCACTCCAGCACCTCAATGTCTTTTTTGTGGTAAGGGGCCCAAAACTGGACACAGTATTCGAGGCGAGATGTCGTGGGATGTCTCTTATGATTGGAGTGTTGGAATGGAGGGATACAGATTCTTCAGGAAGGACAGGCTGGGGAGACAAGGAGGTTTTGCCCTCTATGTCAATGAACAGCTGGTGTGTGGAGCTCCACCTGGGGATGGATGAAGAGCCAACAGAGAGCTTATGGGTCAACATTAAAGCAACACAGAGGCAGGTGATATTACAGTAGGGGTCTGCTACAGACCACCTGACCAGGATGATGGAGCAGATGAGGCCCTCTATAGACAGATAGGAGCAGCATCGTGCTCATAAACCCTGGTCCTCATGGGGGACTTCAACCACCCAGATATCTGTTGGAAGGACAACACAGCAGAGCACAAGAAATCCAGGAAGCTGTTGGAATGTGCCAATGACAACTTTCTTCTTCATATGGTAGAGGAGCCAACGAGGAGAGGAGACATGCTGGATCTTGCTCTTACCAACAAGGAGGGGCTGGTGGGGAATGTCAAGCTTGAGGGTAGCCTTGGCTGCAGTGATCATGAAATGGTAGAATTCAAGATCCTTAGGGCAGTGAGGAAGGTGCCCAGCAAGCTCACTACCCTGGACTTCAGGAGAGCAGACTTTGGCCTTTTGAGGGACCTGATTGGCAGGATAACATGGGAAAAAGTACCGGAGGGGAGAGGGACCCAAGAAAGCTGGTTAGTATTCAAGGATCACCTCCTCCAAGCTCAGGAGCTGTGTATCCCAAGAAAGAAGTCAGGTAAAAAAGCCAGGAGGCCTGCATGGATAAAAAAGGAGCTCCTGGACAAGCTCAAAAGCAAAAAAGAGGCCAAAAAAGGGTGGAAGCAAGGACAGGTAGACTGGGAAGAATACAGAGAAACTGTCTGAGCAGCCAGGAACCAGATGAGGCAAGCTAAAGCCCAGATAGAATTAAATCTGCCCAGGGACATCAAGGACAACAAGAAAAACTTATATAAGTATGTCAAGGGATAAAGGGAAGATTAGGGAAGATGTGGGCCCTCTCTGGAAGGAAACAGGAGACATGGTCACCCAGGATATGGAGAAGGCTGAGCTACTGAATGACTTTTTTGCTGGGGTCTTCACCAACAGGGGCTCTAACCACACTGCCCAAGTCGCAGAAGACAAAAACAGGGGCTATGAGAATGAAGAACCGCCCACTGTAGAAGATCAGGTTCGAGACCATCTAAGGAACCTGAAGGTGCATAAGTCCATGGGACCTGATGAAATCCATCCACGGGTCCTGAGGGAGCTGGCAGATGAAGCTGCTTTGAAAAGCCATGGCAATCTGGTGAAGTTCCCACTGACTGGAAAAGGGGAAACATAACCCCTGTCTTCAAAAAGGGAAAAAAGGAAGACCCAGGGAACTACAAGGCCACTCAGTTTCACCTTTCTTCCTGGCAAGATTGTGGAGCAGATCCTCCTGGAAACTCTAATAAAGCACATGGAGAATAAGGAGATGAGTGGTGACAGCCAACATGGCTTCACTAAGGGCAAGTCATGCCTGACACATTTGGTGGCCTTCTACGAATGCACTACAGCATTGGTAGATAATGGGAGGGCAACAGACGTCATCTACCTGGACTTATGCAAAGAGTTTGACACTGTCCCACATGACATCCTGGTCTCTAAATTGGAAAGGAATGGATTTGATGGATGTACCACTCGGTGGATCAGGAACTGGATGGATGGCCACACTCAAAGGGTTGCAGTCAACGGCTCAATGTCCAAGTGGAAGCCAGTGACAAGTGGCGTTCCTCAGGGGGCAGTACAGGGACCAGTGCTGTTCAACATCTTTCTTGGAGGCACGGTCAGTGGTATTGAGTGCACCCTCAGCAAGTTTGCTGATGACACCAAGCTGTGTGGTGCAGTCGACACACTGGAGAGAAGGGATGTCATCCTAAGGAACCTGGGCAGGCTTGAGAGGTGGGCCCGTGCAAACCTCATGAAGTTCAACCAGGCCAAGTGCAAGGTCCTGCACCTGGGACGTGGCAATCCCAGGCACAAATACAGATTGGGCAGAGAATGGCTGGAGAGCAGCCCTGAGGAGAAGGACCTGGGAGTGTTGGTGGATGAGAAGCTCAACATGAGCCGGCAGTGCGCACTGGATGAGAAGCTCAACATGAGCCAGCAGTGCGCACTGGCAGCCCAGAAAGCCAACCACATCCTGGGCTGCATCAAGAGAAGTGTGGCCAGCAGGTCGTGGGAGGTGATTCTACCCCTCTACTCCTGCTCTGGTGAGACCCCACCTGGAGTATTGTGTCCAGCTTTGGCATCCTCAGCATAGGAAAGACATGGACCTATTGGATCTCTAGAGGTCCCTTCCAACTCTGTCGAATCTGTGAATCTATGAACGGGTCCAGAGGAGGGCCACAAAGATGATCAGAGGGATGGAGCTCCTCTCCTATGAGGAAAGGCTGAGAGAGTTGGGGCTGTTCAGTCTGGGGAGACCTTATAATGGCCTTCCAATATCTGAAGGGGGCCTACAGGAAAGTTGGAGAGGGCCTTTTTACAAGGGCATGTAGCGATAGGACAAGGGGTAATGGCTTCAAACCGGAAGAGGGTAGATTTAGATTAGATATCAGGAAGAAATTCTTTACTGTGAGGGTGGTGAGACACTGGAACAGGTTGCCCAGAGAAGTTGTGGATGCCCCATCCCTGGAGGTGTTCAAGACCAGGCTGGATGGGGCTTTGAGCAACCTGGTCTAGTGGGAGGTGTCCCTGCCTGTGGCAGGGGTGTTGGGACTGGATGATCTTTATGGTCCCTTCCAACCAAAACCATTCTATGATTCTGTGAAATGGTCAAGAGAAAATACTCAGCACTGCTGAACCAAAATGAGTTTCTGAAAAAGGGGCATGATCCCTACCAAGCTGACCTGGAAATAGAATTGGTAAGAAAAAAAGCCCATTTCTTGTTATTTTCCTTGAGTTTGTTGTTCATGATGATAGAAATGTAAGACGGAGTGGTAGAACTTGCAATAGAAGCCTCATCAGATTCACTGTTTAAGCTTTTCAAACTATACTCATTTAATCTAACATTATTCTTTTTATTTATTTTTACTTTTCATGATCAATTCCACATCATTCCTCATGACCTCATCCATCAAGTCACACATTATGAACTGGTTTCTTCATTGTCAAGCTATTATTTAGATGGAGAAATCATCAGCAGTTAGCTAAGCAGAGCCGGCTAACTAGAGCCATACCTTGCACTACAAGGATAAGTACTAAAGCTAAAGAGCTCTGCCAAGAAGGGCCTGGAGCTGAGACTGCTCATTAAAGCCAAGGAACATCTGTCTGCTTATGACTCTCTAAGATCTCAGTGCAGCATTTTTTCCTCTCTGCCTTTGACCTTCACTCGGATTCCCAACAGAGGTCCACACTTGAGTCTAGCTGTAACTATTAACTGGTTCCCACTGAGGAGTAATTAAACTTTTCCATTATAACCTTGACCTTCTTTCTCCTAACTCACCTTGCATTTCCCTAAGGTGGCTAAACAGTGATTGACTAATAATAAAAATAAAAGGTAAAAGAAAAAAAAGCCCTATGAGAACATATAGCTCTGTCCCAGGAGGCAATTTCCATACTCTGATTGCTCTTGCCATTCATTATCTGTCATCTTTCACAATATAAAAATAATATGTAACAGAAATAAGTGGAGACATCCTGAATATTCAGATGAAAACTGAAATCACAATTTCAGTGTTATCTTTACTGCACGGGCATTTTGGCATACTCAGTAATGCCATTTGCAACTTCATTGTATGTTGCTGGAGATGAAATATGGAGCAAAAACCACCCATGCTTGGTAGAGACATCTGTGATAAGAGTGATGAGAGAGCCTTTTAGTGCTCTTTGGCGTTCAGGCATTGCAGTTTGTTTCAGTGTAGTGTGCTGGTGCAGGTGTCATTGTATTGTTGTTACTTTTATTATTGTTGTAACAGCATTTAGCCATTTCTGAAAAGATCAGTGTTCCTTGGTGCTATGTAGTGGTCATGCACATGGTAGAAAACAGCCCTGCCATATAATCTTAAAGCCTATGTATGATTTTACAATCTAGAAAGCATAAGTCGTGAAAGGAAGAATTGTCCCTCTTACTTTCTGGAGGAGCTGGTTGCAGTCCTGACATAAGCAATCTGTACCAGAGTGAAGGGTCCCATGTAGGGAGTGCCACCTTGGTTGGCCACAGCAAATGTCCATTCCCTGTACTGCACCAGCTTGGACTGTCACTGGCCATTCATTAGTGGGGACATTGTGAGCTTTGTCTCATTTTACATCTCTTGGGACCTCTTGGGGTTAAACGTATGGTGTTAATGCATATGGCTATTCTCCCAGTGTGCTGCCTGTTTCTCCACCATTGTTCTGGAGAAACTGGAGTCCTTTCCATAAATACTAATTAATAACTCTTCCAACCTTCCTTCCCATCCACTCCCCGTCACCTGTTGCTTCCTGCTGCATTTTTCTGATGTTGTTATTTTTGTAAGATTCCTTGTGCTCACCTAACCTTCCTGCAAGTTGAAAGACTAATTAATCAAAACTAATTAAACTCTGCTTTCCTGTTTGGCTGATGCAGAAGACTAGTCCAGTGACATTAGTCTGGTCTATAGGCAAGGATACAGCAGAAGGTGTTTCAGATCCTGCCTTGCCACAGTCACACTGTCACTTGGGCACATCTTAAGCTGAAATTTCAAGTTGTGTGCACCAAGCACTGACTCAGTTGACTCTCTCCTTCCACTCCCCACAGCCAGAGGTACATCTCATGCATTGGCAAAATGTTGTTGGGGCCCCTTTGGCACTCTGTGACCTGAGACACTGTGCACAGCTGGATGGCTGATCCTTTCATCTGCCACATCCTGGGCTGCATCAAGAGAAGTGTGGCCAGCAGGTCACGGGGGGTGATTCTACCCCTCTACTCCTGCTCTGGTGAGACCCCACCTGGAGTACTGTGTCCAGCTTTGGAGTCCTCAGCATAGGAAGGACATGGACCTGTTGGAACGGGTCCAGAGGAGGGCCACGAAGATGATCAGAGGGCTGGAGCACCTCTCCTATGAAGACAGGCTGAGAGAGTTGAGGTTGTTCAGCCTGGAGAAGAGAAGGCTCTGGGGAGACCTTATAATGGCCTTCCAGTACCTGAAGGGGGCCTACAGGAAAGCTGGGGAGGAAATGTTTGCAAGGGCATGTAGCGATAGGATGAGGGGCAATGGTTTTAAACTAGAGCAGGGTAGGTTTAGATTAGACATTAGGAAGAAGTTCTTTACAATGACAGTAGTGAAACAGTGGAACAGGTTGCCCGGAGAGGTGGTGGAGGCCCCATCCCTGGAGACATTCAAGGTCAGGTTTGTTGAGGCTCTGAGCAATCTGATTTAGTTAAAGATGTTCCTGCTTACTGCAGGGGGGTTGGACTAGATGACCTTTAAAGGTCCCTTCCAACCCAACACATTCTATAATTCTCTGATGACTCAGTGGGCATCATGAGCCAGGGTCAGTTTTCAGTCAGCAAGACACAGATAAGACTACCTTTTTTGGGTAGGAAATTTAGCCCTAGTAATACAAGCCATGCCATCCGCTTGCATTCAGGGTTGGAAAATGGATGCTGGCTCATTTTATTTATTTGTGTAGATATAGTCAAAGAGGTGTAAGCAGTGAAGAAAGCAGTAAAAGAGAACAAAAGATGAACTTGAAAGTTTTTCATTTGCATTGTCTGAAACTGGGAATTGGGTGCAAGTAGCAACCCAAGAGACAAGATCCACTGTTAAGCACTTATTAGGCAAATTTTAAAGACATTCACTCCCTGTATGGGTGCTAGAGAGTGACTCACAGTGACTGCGGTAAACAATATTTATAAAGGAAGACTTCAGGACCCGCTATACCTAAATGACTTTCTTAAACCTATCACAATACAGATCCCCCATGAAACCATCATTAGGGAACTGATCTCCAGAGGGTTTGAACCCAGGAAAATGCCTAGTATCACACGAGTGTTTCTGCAAAGTTTCTGAGCTCTGCCTGATGAATTTTAAGACTTGGGATAACTGTGCCTTAAAAACACTCACCGTTCACCACAGAGTACCCAGATCCAGCAACAAGCAGTGCAAAGTGTTTCAGCCGCTTTCAACCACCGTTATGAGGCCCAGGGGCCATGGTATAAATTCAGATTAATAACCCTATTTCTAAGTTGTTTACAGGGAGTGCATGGGTGTTGCAGACATTTAACTGCCAGGCTATTAATTTTTCTGCACTAATAGTTTCCATACTAGCTGACTGACCAGTCTCCCTGATGTCACATCAATTTTCTTATGAAATATGAAAATAATGAATGCTAGGAATGAGCCTAGAAAGCTCCTCATCTCCCAGATTGGGTCTTGGTGCCGAGTGTCTGACTGGCATTGTCTCCAATATTTTGCAAACAACATCTGCATGAGCATGTCAGTTGTGTAGCTCATAATGTAAGTGACTGCCATAATTGGCTGAGCAGCACTGATTAGAGCTGTTTTGCCAGAGGGAGGTTTTGCAGCATGTGGGAGAGACAGACATGCCGTGCTTTTCCCAGGAAAAGGAAGGGGTACAATGTGCAGGATTACATCATTTGCAGGAATGACTCTGGAGAGATTTCCCTCTCCCCTCCCCAGGTTTCCTCTGGTCCCAGATGTGATTAATGATGTATCTCTGCTGAAATGATCACTGCTATGATGAGCTCAGAAAATGAGTGCTTTGGAGGCACCAACTCAGTAGCTGCCTCAGAGGTTGACCTGGAGAGGGACAGCATGCTGGAGAGATGGAGAAGTTTGGGAAGATGCATAGAAAACCCCAGTCCCAGATTGGCAGCACATCTTGCTGCTGCCCTGCACAGCCTCTGACAAGTTCAGTAACATCTCTACTCATGAAAGAAAGGTCCAAGGTGCTTCTCCTTCACCCCATGAAATTCGACACGATGCTATACAGGATAGCAGTGCAGGCAGCAGGCTGGAGCCCTGTGACTCAAGTGCCAATTGCTTGCTGGGAACATTGTGTCACTGCCTAGGAGAAAAAACTTGGATATCAGAGCTGAAAAGAGATTTACATTTTATTTCCTTCCCTCTGAAGACTTATATGTTAGATGTTTTAGAAGAGGCTAGACCCACTTTTCCTGTCCTTTGCACCAGTTTAGTGCAATTGACTTCAAGTAATTATTTTAAAGCAGCATATGACAGTTTATTTTTGTAAAAAAGCTGAATTTTGGCATTTCTCATGCCAACACATTCTTAAGTTCATTTTTTTAAAAGCATATAAAATTATTGTCAGAAACAAGGCATGTCAGTAAACTGCTTCTAAACAGGTACTGGGAACATCCTTGTTTGCTGTTTATGTTAACCTTGGGCTAAAGATTGGCTCTTTTTCAATATCTGAAACTTTCCAAAGAAAACAGATGGCAACATGTAAATAACTAAACCACACATACAAAAATGACACTGAAATATAATGTGCAACTTTAGTTGGGTTAAGTCAAGCATTTAGAATAATCTTTTACCCCACTTAAATGTCACATAAGTAAGTCGTGACAGCTCACTCACAGACAAAAAGCTTGCATTATTCTCAAGGATGAATTCAGGACCTCAGAAAGCTACCAAGTCAAATGAAAAACAGAGACAACAGGTGATGGCTTAGCAGCTTAATCCATATGACTCAGATCAGTCTATCCATAATTTCAAACGCCAGCAGGATCATTACCAAGCCAATGCAGATCTATTGAGTACTTGGCCATTTACTACAGGCAGAACAAGTTCTTTGAGTTAAATCCTAAGAAATTAGAACTTTGGGGGCTTTAATGGTTATTAAAAATCACAGGATATTTTCATAAGGGAAGGAGTTTATTAATCTTATGTCCTTAACCAAATTAGCCCTTTCTTCCCACAAATACACTTTCAGTTCCTTACTGCAAAAGGAAGATATGAGAGGAAGAGAGAATGAAACTCTCCAATTATGTGCTTTATCTTGCAAGAGCTGTACTACTTCTATCACTGCAACTCAAAGGCACTGTGGGTTTTTTGCAATGAAAGCCCCAGGATGATGTTCCTGGAATTTCTGTACCAGTGGCTGCCTACTCTGCACTTATGATTAAACACTGGTCACCTCTTGTAGATTCGATTTGCTGGGTGTCCCAGGCATCTGATATTCCACTCCAGTGAATGGTGTCTGCTGTGGGAAGGCTGTACTCACCTGGCCTCCAGCTCTCATGGCTGCTTTGCAAGCCCAGTCTGGTGGCTGGTTTATGAACACAGTAAGCAGAGTGCTGCAGAGATACGGGGAAGACTTGTGAACACAAACACTTGCATGCATACACTGTGGGTTTTATTAGCATCATTAGCCCACACTAACAAGAACTGATCAGAGATAAAAAACCTCTGTAACCTAATTATAAAACAAAAGATAAAGGGTAAAGGTGGATACAAGAGCAATGAGAATTTATTGGTCAGTTTGACAGGAGGGACACTAATGTGACTGAAAGGGTTTGTAGGTACTACAGAACAGGAAAGTTGGAAGGCAAACAGTGAGATAACTCTGTGGGTGATTAGAGGAAACCACATCAGAGTGTAAAAAATGCCATGGGAAGTAGTGCAGAAGTATTTAATTTGAGAAGTATATGGAAGGACAATGAAAAATGATGTGATAGATTAATCACAGACAGCAGCCACCATTTATGTACAGAAGGAAGGATGTTATCCTGCTGATGGAATGAGGAAGAGTCTGTGAAGAGAAGGGCTGGGATTCAGCTCCAGACTCAGACATCTGAATGCAAGCAAAGGGATTAAAGAGCAATTTGGGAGGAACGCAAATTAAAGCCAAGGTGATAATGAAGATATGACTGTGATTACCACAGTGTAGATGATCCATTTCTTAAAGATTACAGATCAAGACTGGGTGCCTGCTAGTGTGTATTCACACACAAATCACTTGGCTTGATTAAAAGATATTCAGTGAAATGTGATGTTAAAATCCTTAAAATCTGAGCATCTTTGTATTATGATTTATTGGTGTTCTGCATTTCCATCTGGGTAGACCTTTAGCATTTCCAACATCAGTGACTTGGTACTGCTGATGATGGGAAGTGGGCACTGATCCAGCCTGGAGTTCTTCAATATCCTTCTATGAAACACTGGCAAGAATCAGAAACGCTAAGTGGCTTTCCCAAACTGGGATTATATCTATCAATAGGAGCCAGATCACCTAATTCACTGTTCTTTAGCAATCCGCTGATAACATTCTCATGGCTTTGTTTTAATAATTTGTTATTTTGAAACTGGATGATGTTGAAAAATTGTCAGAATACTTGAAAATAGCAGGTGAAGTTATATTTAGTGGATCATATAAGTTTTAATTCATTTTCTATTTTAGCTTTTTATTGAGACAGTTCGCCCTGGTAAGGAAAAAGCACAAGTTGCCTTTTCCCTTTCATCTTACACTTGTGGTGAGAAACACAATGTTTGAATTCTTATTTTGGAATAA
This sequence comes from Calidris temminckii, assembly GCA_033628365.1. NCBI lineage: Eukaryota > Metazoa > Chordata > Aves > Charadriiformes > Scolopacidae > Calidris > Calidris temminckii. The sequence continues at coordinate 762 of JAHSPS010051415.1, read as the reverse complement.
CTCTGCCTGAACAAACAGTAAAACAGAAGAACAGACTTATATATAAGATAAAGACCTTGGAGCATTTTGGGAAGAATGTTTGAAAGATCAAAACATTACAGGTTTCTCACCAATGCTGGGAACTGAAAAATAAACAGAATTAGCTAGAGAGCTGGCAGAAAGAAAGCAATTTCTAAGGAAAAAAAAAATCCTCCTAAATACGTTGTTCTCTTTCCAGTGTTATATTAAGCCAAAAATTATGCTGGTGCTGAACAAGTAATTTATACCAGTGCAAATCCGAAGAATTTCAACAAAGATGAAAGAGGGCTTTTTTGTTTAGAGTACCATTACCAGCAAATGCTTCAGAGCATTTTCCAGTTTTAATTACTTTAACAGCATGCAGAGCAAGAAAAGATAAGTTTGAACTATCTTGCATGGGTTATGAAATGTCAGAGCCTGATAACTGATAATACATTGTGCCTACATGGCTCAAAAGCCTAATGTTCTGGTTTGGCCTCAGACGGCAACAAAGGACCACGTGCAGCCGCTCACGCAGACCAGAGCCCCCACCGCCACCGCGGCCGGGAGGGGAAAATCGGAAAAAAAGGCAAAACTCGTGGGTTGAGACAAAGGCAATTTAACAGAACAGCATAGGGAACAAGAAACAACAACAAGAATAACGCTGACAGAGGAAAATACAACCACGATTATGATACCGCCACTTGCCAACCGCACCCGGGACGCCCCCAACTGCTCTCCTCCCCCAGGGGTCACCTCCTCTTC
>JAHSPS010051392.1:0-11989 GCA_033628365.1 Calidris temminckii | reverse complement strand
CCCCAACACACACCTCCGTGTCCCATCGTCCCGACAGCCCAACGCGCTGCGGGCCATCACGCCGGCGGCGGTGGAGGTCCTGCTGGGGGTGCTGCGGCGGGGAGGCGGGGGGACCCCCCCGGTCCCCGGTTTGCTGGAGCTGGCCCTCCGCGGCGTGGTGGCCGTGGTCCACGTCTTGCACGGCAGCAGCCCCGGCACCGGCCCCGTGCCTTTGCGTGTCCTCCTGGATGGTTACTTCAGGGTGCTCAATTCGGACCTGCCCGTGGCTTCCTTGGCGCCGGAAGCGGCCGGTGGCCTCATCGCTCTCCGTGTCCTCATGCTGGGTAGGTTGGTTGAGGGACGTGGGATGGGTGCGGGGACGTGGGATGGGTGCTGAGCCGTCTCCACCTCCTCGTAGATGCCATCCCGGCCATGCTGAGCTGTGAGGACCGGCCGGTCCTCCAAGCCGTCTTTCTCAGCAACAACTGCTTCGAGCACATCATCCGGCTCCTCCAAAACAGCAAGGTACCAAGGTGGCCACGTTGGTGTCCCTCACCTTGGTGACACCAGGGTTGGGCACCCTCATCTCCATCCTCACCCTTCCCGACTCTAAATGATGCCGGGAGAGTGTGGCTGCATCCAGCAGCATCCATGGGTTGGGGACCTTCCATAACCCCCTTCCCTCTTCTCCCCACCCCACACTGGGTGACATTCTCTGGGGCTGATGCCCACCCCGTGTCCCACAGCTCTACCTTGGCAGCTCACGGCAGATGGGTGAAGCCCAGCACGAAGTCCCCACACAGCCATCAGATGGGGACAGGCTCCAGCAGGTATTGTGTGGGGCCACCCCATAACGAAACCACCAGGCATGGTGGATTGTGTCCCCCCAGCCCCATGGCTCAGCAGACCCACCACCTCCGTGTCTCCACAGGCCTTTGACAGCAGCTCCGACGCCATCGCAGTCCACGCCATCGGGGTGCTCACTGCCATCATGAGCAACTCGCCTTCAGCCAAGGTGGGCAGTGGACCGAGGTGGGGGAACACCCCAAAAATGGTTGGGTTTGGGGATTTTCGTGCTGTGAGGTGAAAGCAGCGTGTGGTGGGGCTCGGTGCAGGGTCCCACGTGCCCGGGTGCTTGCAGGAGGTGTTCAAGGAACGCATCGGCTACGCCCACCTCTACGAGGTCTTGAGGAGCCAGGGCCAGCCCACCCAACGCTTGCTCCAGGAGCTCCTCAACATGGTGAGCATGTCCACTTCTCCTCCACGTCGAGCAAAGCTCTAGGTGCTGGCGGTTCATGGTGGAACTCAGCCCCCAGCAGCCCCCCAGTAGCACCCCAGTTCTCTCCACCCTGCTAGTTTCCCATCGGCTTCCTCCCGAGGGGTTCTGGGGCCATCTTTAGCTTGGAGTCATGCTGAGCTTTGGGAAGATTTGAGCCCTTTCTGATATGGTACTGCTGGATGTGCCAACATCTCCAAAATGCTTGATGCACGAGGGTGTCCAGAATGTTTGATGCACGAGGGTCTCCAAAATGCTTGATGCATGAGGTTCACCAAGGCGCTTGATGCATGAGCGTCTCCAATATGGTTGATGCATGGGGGTCTTCAAGACTTTTAATGCATGAAGGGTCTCCAAGACTCTTGATCCACGGGAGTCTGCAAGGGGCTTGATGCATGGTGGCTCCAAAACCCTTGATGCACGGAGATCTCCGAGATGCTTGATGCCCAAGGGTCTCCAAGACTTTAAATGCATAGGGTTCTCCAAGACACTTGATGCACAAGAATCTCTGATAGGCTTGATCCATGGGAGTCTCCAAAACGCTCATTGCACAGGGTCTCTACCACCAGTCCGGGGTGACCAAGGGGAGGATCTGTCCTTCTCCACGGGGGTCAGGCTTTCACCAACCGACTCTTGTGTTTCGGCAGGCAGTGGAAGGCGACCACAGCTCCTTCCCAGTGCGCCCCATTCGCAACGAGCAGCCCCTGCTCATCCTCTTGGCCTGGTTGCCGGCGTTGGCCTGCCGGGACCTGCAGGTCTTCCTCTCGGGCCAGCTCCGGCGGCTCTGCGAAGCCTCCTTGCCCAGCCGCCTCACCTGCGTCAAGGCGGGCATGGTGGGCTGCCTGTTGGGTGCCTTGGCCACCGAACCGGCACTGCCGGCTGCCTGCTCGGAAAATTTACTGGAGCTGCTGAGGGCCTTGGGCAGCCTCTCCATCCGTCCCGGGGAGCTACGGCAGCTTCTGAGGTTGTTGCGGCGCGAACGGGGTCGGGGACCTCATCCCTACGCAGCCCCCGTCATCCGGGCACTCTCGGGGATGGCGCGGGTGGAAGGACCCCCCCGGGCGTTGCAGTGCTTCGACCTGACGCCCGGCATGGCGGGGATCATGGTGCCCGCCGTCCAGAAGTGGCCCGGTGGTGCCTTCGCCTTCCACGCCTGGTTGTGCCTGAGCGAGGAGGAGCCTGAGCCACTGGTGAGGCCGAAGAGGAGGCAGCTCTACAGGTGATGCTCGGTTGGAGGGACCTTGGCGGGGGGTGGGGGCTGTGGTGAGGAAGAGGAGGGGCGGCACCACCATCTTCACCGTGGTTCTCCTCCACCAGCTTCTTCACGGCTGGTGGGACAGGCTTTGAGGCGTTCTTCACCGCTGGTGGGGTGTTGGTGGTGGCCGTCTGCACCAAGAAGGACTACATGACGGTGGCATTGCCGGAGTTTGCCTTCAACGACTCAGCTTGGGTGAGTGTCATCCCCACCCCTGTCCCCATCCCTGTCGTGGGGGTGCAACGAGGACACCAGGACACCTGACACCTCCTCTCTGTCCCCCCCCAGCACTGCGTTGACATTGTCCACGTTGCTGGCCGCCGGCCCTTTGGCCAGAACATCGTCAGCATCTACGCTGATGGGCACCTGCGGAAGACGGCGCAGCTCCGCTTCCCCTCCCTCCACGAGGTGGGGGACCCTCCCCGTCACCCACCCCGTCCCCTCCCCATGGCATGGGGCTGGGAGGCCAAGCACATCTCCTTCTCCCTTCCAGTCCTTCACCTCCTGTTGCATCGGCTCTGCGGGCCACCGGACCACCACCACCACTGCCACCACCACCAGCCACCCACCAGCACCCCACGGGCCGGAGCTGGTCTTCACCCCACGCCCCACACTCGGACGCTCCCAGTCTGTCCCCGCTGCTCTGGGCCCCCACTCCTGGACCCCCAGTCAGCCCCCCACCGAGGGGGTGGTGGCCACCACGGCAGCTGGAAGCCAGGACACCGAGTGGGGCAGCCCTACCTCCCTGGAGGGTCACCTGGGCTCCGTGGCCATCTTCTGTGAGGCTCTTCAGCAAGCCCAGGTCAAGGCGCTCTTCTGCGCGGGTACGTCAGGGTGGGACACAGGGGACATCCACAGGGGTGCTGGTGGCAACTGGGGTCTCCTCCACCGTGGCCCAGCTGACCCCAATCGTTTTCCTCCAGGACCAAACGTCACATCACCATTTACACTGGAAGGTGACCTGGTGGAGCTCAGCAGCAAGCTCTTGCTGTACTACACCCCACAGGTGAGGAGAGCCACCCCTCTGGAGATGGGGACGGTGCTGGTAGTCCCTCTGCCGTAGGTGACATCTCCAGGAGCATGAGGATACTCCCATGATGCTCTCTTCTAGGCCTGCAGGAACAACATCTGCCTGGACCTCTCTCCCAGCCATGGCTTGGACGGCAGGCTGACAGGGCACAAGGTGGTCAACTGGGACATCAAGGTACACTAGTCACAGCATGGCTTGTCCTTGTCCATCGACCCCATGGCGTGGAGGTTGCTGGGTCCCTCCTGGGGTATGGAGCAGGGGCAGGAGCCCCAAGGAGTGTTGGATGGCCATGGTGGTTCCCCTGGACCCTACAGGGACTCTGCTGCATGGTATTGGGTCCACCAAGGACCTGCATGCCCCATAGGTCCTGAGTGTCCAGGGTGGGTACCATGGGTGATGCAGGAGAATGGGTGCTTTTTGGGGACCTGTTTTAGGTTTATGCTGTGGGTCAGGGCACACCCCGACCTTTGCAAGCCACAGGGCCTGGTTCTTCCCAGCTTGGGCTGAGCCCATGAGTAGTGCCCATGCTCCTCCACACTGCTGCCATCACGCAGCACCCAGCAAAGCCTCTGGCCTCCTTCTGGCAGGACGTGGTCAACTGCGTGGGTGGGATGGGTGTCCTGTTGCCCCTGCTCGAGCAAGTGGTGTCCAAGAAGGAAGAACCTGAGGATGAACAGGAGACCAACGACCTGGTGGGACCAGAGCTAACATCCTCCAGGAATGCCCAGGGCATGCTCATCCCGCTGGGCAAGTCTTCAGGTGAGGGCCTCGGGAGACATGGAGGTAACCCCACTTCCACATGGAGCGGGTGGTGTCTACCATGGGAGAGGTCTTGCCTGGGGCACCAAGAGTTATGGGGTAATGGAGAAACCGTTGACAGCTTATAATGTTGTGATGACCCAATTAGTCATAAACAAGCAGTTCTGGGAAGATGAGGGTGTCTCTCTGGGCTTACCTCCAGCTGGCCTTTACATGGAGTCTCTGGTGTCTTATAGTAGGGTTGGGTTCACACAGGAGCCTTCTCCTGATCGGTGAAATGAGCTTTCTCCTGATTCCCAGCTGCTTATTTCCAAGAAGCTCACAGCAATGGAAGTTTCCACTCACTTAAATTTGGGGGAAATAGGGGAACGGGCTGAAAAATTTGCAGAGAACTTTTATGGTGGGTTCTCCAGGATGCCCCTTGCAGGCAGCGCTGTAGGAAGGCGTTTGGGTGGGCACAGGGCTCACAGCTACTGGTGGGGCTCTGCCCTGTGCCTTGCAGAGAGCAGGCTGGAGAGGAACAGCGTGGCCGCCTTCCTGCTGCTGGTGAAGAACTTCATCCAGAACCATCCAGTGAACCAGGAGAGCCTGGTGCAGTGCCACGGGCCAGCCATCATCGGGGCGCTGCTGCAGAAGGTTGGGGAGGCTACCAAAGGTTCCATCCCACGGCCCTCAGGGCCGTTCCCCAAGGGGGACGCTGGGGCTGCAAGTCTCCCCTCTCACCCATGGCAGGTCTCCGGTCCACTGCTGGACATGAGCACCTTGATGGCCTCGCAGATCCTCATGGAGCAGATGGCCTCGGAGGGCAGCGGGCTCCTGCTGCACCTCCTCTACCAGCATCTCCTCTTTGACTTCCGCATCTGGAGCAACAGCGACTTCGCCGTCCGCTTAGGTGGGAACTGGGGGTGCCTGGGGGTCTTCTCCATCCCAACCGGCCTCCCTGGCTACTCACACCTTCTCCCTGCAGGTCACATCCAGTACCTGGCCAACGTCATCAAGGACCACAAGCAGCGCATCCGCAAGAAGTATGGGGTGCAGTACCTCCTCGACTCCATCCGGACATACTACGGGTGAGCTGCCACTTGTAGCCTGAACCCCCAAAGGCTGAGGTGGTGGTGGGCTTCACCCCTCAGAGCTGTGGTTTGGGGTAGACATCCTTTTCTTGGGGCAATATCCCCCCCCGCCCCCGGCAAGCACCTCATGGGATAATCTCCTGGTGTGGGAGCATGGTGGTGGGTGCGTGACCTTCCACTCCCCATGGCAATGTCCATGGCACTGCACTGTCCACCTCTGCACCCTGCAGAGATCCAAGTGCCATTGGGGTGGACTTTTCCCGGTGGGCAGGGTTGGCCAGAAGGGATGTCCACACCAGGCTGCCCTGAAGCTCCTCAGGCTCAGTGGTGGGATTTGGGATCGTGCTGTCGATGGGTGACAAGGGGCAGGAGGATGGTTGTGCGCATCCCCAAAGAGAATGCCCATGCGTGTCTGTCCATCAGCACCTCCAGGGAGAAGACCACGGCCACCGACGACATCAAGACAGTGCAGACATCCCTTTTCAGTCTGGTGAAGGACTTCTTCTGCAGGAGTTTCTCTGGGGAGGAGATGCAGAGCTTGCTGAGCTATGTGGCCGGGGCACAGGATGAGCAGCAGGTATGGCACCAAGCCACCCGTTGGCCAACAAACACCTCGGTGCGCCATGGGCTGGCCCAGCAGTGGGTGGGGAGAAGCTGCTGAGGTCCTGGTGGGGCAGGTGGAGGGCAGTGGACAACTGGTCCTGTGTCCTGCAGGTCTGCGGGGCGCTGGAGGTGATCCACAGCCTGCTGAAGGGCTCACCTGCCCAGGAGCAGCTCTTTGCCTTCCTCTTTGAGCCAGGCCATGTAGAGGTCCTCTTCTCACTGCTGGTGCAGAAGAAGTTCTCAGATGAAGTGCGGGAGAGGGTCTTCAAGGTAAGATGGGTCCCCAGCGCCAACCTCTTGCCATCCCCAGCACCCAGGGGTTTTACCGCAGCGGGGTGGCCACCTCTCTCCATCTCACCAGATCCTCTACAAAATGCTGAAGTATGAGAAGGTTCCTGAGCGCAGCAAGAACCGCTTGAAGCTGAAGGACATTGGGTACCAGGGGCTCATCGCCTGCCTCAGTGACATCCCCGGCTCCATGCTGCTCTTCCGCTGCCTCTCAGAGCAGGTCCTCGGGGCAGGTACCATGTGCCCTGCAGAAACCAGGCTGACCCTGGCCACCCCTCCCAAACATGTGCCATGGGGTCATCACTGGTGGCTTCCCTCGAGGCTCAGCTTGGTCTTGGGGATCTTTGGTGGCTGGGGATCTTTGGTGACTTTTTGGGGACAGAAGGACCTCTCCCACCACCATGCTTTCTCTTTCTTGTCCATAGACCCTCCCAACTACAAGGACCTGGTGGCCGTGGTTTACCTGTCCCACCGGGCTGAGCTGACCGTCCGGCTTGATATCTGCCGCAAGGTGAGCAGGGCTGTGGGTGCAAGGAGCTGTGACCGGGTTGTCTCCCTGGGCACCTGCCCATGGCCAAATGCAGGGGCCATGGGGATGGTGGTGGGCCAACATGGAGGTGGTGCAGCCTGAGCACCCCATGATGGTTATGGAGGACCTGGGGTGCTCAGAACTAAGCTCAGAACCAACCTTGGAGGGGCCAACCTCCCAAAAGGCTACCAGGAGTTGAGGCAACGTCATCAGATCTCCCTCCTCACTTTCTTTTGCAGCTTTTCCACTTGATCTACGCGCAGCAGGACATGGTGAAGCAACTGGCCAGGTTGGCTGGTTGGCAGGACACGCTCACCAAGCTCTACGTCAAAGAGTCCTACGAGTCCCGCCAGCACAGCCTGAGCTTCACGGGCAACGGGGGCTGCCTGGAGCTCCTCAACCTCTCAGACCCACCTGGCAAAGAGGGGGCGAGCCCACCACCGGCCGAGCTGCAAGAGCTGGATGTCTTCCTGCCACTGGGCTATGAGGCCTCGGATCAGGAACTCTCCGAGGGCTTCTCTGACCACTCCATCTCTCCGAGTGGCCGCACCAAGTCCTTCCACTCCTACAACTTCAAGTCTTTTGATTCCTCCGACCGAGCCAGCCGCTCATCCTCCAACCCTGGTGATGGACCTCCTTTTGATGGTGTCTACCACCCGCTCTCGCCTTTCTCCACCTCACCCTTCGATCTGGGGCTTGACCTGGCCAGCACTAGCTCCATCGCCACAGCAGAGAGTGGCACGCAGACCCCTGCCAGCGGCCCCGACACCCCCTCACCCCTGGAGAGCTTCAAGCCCTTCCCAGGAATGCGAACACGGAAGAGCTCCAGCCTCTCCAACGTCCTGGATGAGAGCAGCTACCAGGACGCGCTGCCCAGCGACAACGTTTCCAACACCAGCAACCCCCAGGTGAGCCCCAAACTATCATGCCCACCACCCTGGGCTGTGCTGGACACTGGACCTCTCACCCTTCCTCCCCGTTGGCAGCAAACACCCGAGGAGGAGCTCTGCAACCTCTTGACCAACATCGTCTTCTCGGTGACCTGGCGCGGGGTGGAGGGCTGGGACGACGCGGCGTGGAGGGAACGCGGGCAGGTCTTCTCTGTCCTCACCAAGCTGGGGACAGCGTGTGAGCTGGTGCGGCCCCCCGATGAGATCAAGCGCAGGTGAGTCCTGGAGTGGTGTCCGGTGGGGTGAGCCCCAAGGGAGGACCACCCTATGGAACCTCCTGGTCTCCCACAGCCTGTTGGAGATGATGCTGGAGTCAGCGCTGACGGACCTGAAGGAGTCGGGGCCATCCACCTTGCCAGGTCTCACCCACAATGCCCTCAAGCTGCTGCGGCTGCTCCAGGACTTCTTGTTCTCCGAGGGACACAACAACCAAGCCCTGTGGAGCGAGAAGGTGGGTGGGCACCAGCAGGGGGTCCTGATCCCAAACCCCAGCTCTGAACCCTCAGTGCCCCTGACGTTAACCCTAACCCTAAACCCCACCCTTGCCTGCAGCCCTTGGACCTCACCTAACCCCAATGCTAATCTTACACCCTGACCATAAACCCATGTCAAAACCCCAACTATAACCCCCAAGCCCTAATTAGTTTCTCATTAGGGTTATGAGTTTGGGCTCTCCCCTGTCCCTAAACCCTGATCCTGACCCCCATAACCCAAATCCATGTGAAGCCAAGCCAAGGGTCTTTGGGTGATGGGGACAGACCCGGTGGCTTTGAGCCCACCCAGCTGGAGAGGTGGTGGCCAGGTTGGGGGGGGGGACTCACTGTGGTCCCCCCCCCCAGATCTACGAGGGGGTGAGCAGTCTGCTGGACAAGCTGGGCGTCTGGTACCACCTGGCCAACGGCACCTCCGACCTCAAGGAGATGGCCCAGACTGGTCTACGCATCCTCGTGGGCTACATCATGCTGCAGGACCCCCAGGTGGGTCACCCTTTCCTGGGGCTCGAGGTGAGACCCTCCTCAAGCCCTTGGGGCAAGGCAGGTGGCCCCATCTGATGTCCCCTGTCCCCCACCAGCTGCACTCGCTGGCGTACGTGAAGCTCCACAGCCTGCTGCAGACCTCCTCAGCCCCCAAAAAGGATGAGGCTTGCTACCTGCTGGGCAAACTGGAGACCCCATTGCGACGCTCGTTGGAAGCCAAGTCGGAGACCTTCTCCTGGTTGGTGCCCATCGTCCGGACGCTGATGGACCAGTGCTATGAGACCCTGCAGCTGCAGCTCTTCCTGCCCTCGCTGCCCCCGACCAACGGCAGCCCCACCTTCTATGAGGACTTCCAGCTCTTCTGTACCACCCCGGAGTGGAGGGGCTTCATCGAGAAGCACGTGGGTGCTGTGGGGAATGGGGTGGCATTGCTGTTGAGGGAACATCTGCCCAGGTTTAGAATCGTAGAGTGACAGAATGTTTTGGGTTGGAAGGGACCTTAAAGACCATCCAATTCCACCTTCTTCCCTGGGCAGGGACACCTCCCACCACACCAGGTTGCTCCAAGCCCCATCCAACCTGGCTTTGAACCCCTCCAGGGATGGGGCAGCCACTACTTCTCTGGGCGACCTGTTAGAGATGGGACTGTGCTCTGGCAGGTCCCCCTGTCACCACCAGGTTGGGACAACCTGCAGGAGTGACCTCCAGGGCAGGGGATGCTTATAGCCTGGATGGTGGTTGGTGGGTGCCAAGCCCTGCAAACACCTCCCCTCTCATCCTGGTTCTCTCGGTAGGTACAGCCCACCATGGCCCAGTTTGAGATGGACACCTTCGCCAAGAGCCATGACCACATGTCCAATTTCTGGAACGCCTGCTACGATGCCATGATGAGCAGCTCTCAGCGGCGGGAGCAGGAGAAGGCGGCCAGCCGCAAGATGTTCCAGGTACTGCCTGCTCCTAGGATGGGGACGTCACCCTGGGGTTATGCTCCTCATCCTGAGGACATGCTTCTCACCCCAAGGATGTGCTCCTCGCTCTGGGGATGTCATTCTAGGGACGTGCTTCTCTCCCTGGGGACATTAATCCTGGGGATGTGCTCTTCATCCCGGGGATTTCATCCTGGGGACCTACTCCTTAACCTGGGGACATTGCCCTCAGGAAGTGCTCCTCATCCTGGGGACATTTTTTTGGGGACATGCTCCTCATCCTAGGAACATCATCCTGGGGGGATGTGCTCCTCACCCATGAACGTCTCCCCGGAGACGTTCCCCTTGCCTGGGGGATGTCACTCCACGGACACGCTGCTCACCTTGGGGATGTCCCCAAGCCCCAGCCCTGCTGTCACCTCATTCTCCTGCTCCCTTGGCAGGAGCTGGTGTTGGAGCCGGCGGCAAAGCGCTCCAAGGCAGAGAACGCCCGCCACGCCAACGTGCACAAGCAGGCCAACAACCACCACAGCACCGTGCTGAAGCAGTGGCGGTCCCTCTGCCGCCTCCTCACCTCGCCCCGCTCCGCCTGGGCCGACCGGTGAGCCCCCCCTACCTCGGTCCCTAAGGAGGGGTGGCAAAACTGGGGGTCCCTGGGGTGCCTCACCGCCTCCTGCCCCCCAGGAACCCACCAGAGGTTCGCTGGAAGCTGTCGAGCGCCGAGACCTACTCCCGGATGAGGCTGAAGTTGGTGCCCAACCTGAATTTTGACCAACACTTGGAGGCCAGCGCCCTACGGGACAACTTGGGTGAGACTGATGGGATAGGGGCGCCCAGGAGTCCCCCCCATGGTGGTGCCACCCAGGGAGGTGCTACTGGTTGGATGCACCTGGTGGAGTTGAGCTGGGAGCTGTCATGGACCCCAATGGAGTTGGGGGTGTGGGATGGGGACCCTTCACAAGACTTGTCCCACAGGTGTGGGGGGTTAGGGTGGGGATCCTGACCCCTTCTCATTTCAGGAGCCGACCACCTCCACAACCCCGCCGAGTCCCTCCCACTCGCCATGGCCAAGGAGGCCAAGGTGAGCGAGCTGGAGGACGACCAACTGGCCGAGGAGGACCTCCCTGTCCTGGATAATCAGTGAGTGTCCTCATCCCCTCCCATGGCGCTGACCTACCCAAGCTGGGGGTGTCACTGGGGTCTTCTCACCCCCGGTGTCACCCAGGGCTGAGCCCAAGGAGCAGAACCAGCGGGAGAAGCTGGTGGTCTCAGAGGACTGTGAACTCATCACAACAGTGGCCGTTGTCCCCGGCCGCCTGGAGGTGACAACCCAGCATGTCTACTTCTACGATGGCAGCAGTGAGAAGGAGGAGACGGAGGGAGGTAATGGCATGTGCTCCTTGGGGGGGTGTCCCTGCAGCAAGGTAGGGTGAAGAACCCCACCATCCCATCTCCTCCAGAAGTCCATCATGCCGGGTGCTGGTCATTTTGGGGGTGGGCTTCTCCCAGCCTCAGGGTGGTGCTGGCCCCCATCCCTGCCTCGGGAATTGGGGGGGGGCCTGGGTGGATGGTGATGTCCATGGAGCTTCTTCTCACCTCGGCAGGGATCGGCTACGACTTCAAGCGCCCCTTGTCCCACTTGCGCGAGGTCCACCTGCGCCGCTACAACCTGCGCCGCTCCGCGCTCGAGCTCTTCTTCATCGACCAGGCCAACTACTTCCTCAACTTCAAGAAAAAGGTGGTGGTACCCTTTCTTCCCCCCACCAAGAACCCCCCAGGGGCCACGGCACTGCCCAGGTTCTGGCCAATCCATGTCCTCCCCTCTGTTCCCCTAGGTGAGGAACAAGGTCTACTCCTGCATCCTCGGCCTGCGTCCCCCCAGCCAGATCTACTTCGGCAGCCGGTCGCCCCAGGAGCTGCTGAAAGCCTCGGGGCTCACCCAGGTACCAACCCCCCTTTGCCCACCCCCACCCCATATCTCCCATTCCCACATGACAAAGGGGAGGGTGCCAGCATGGGATGGGGATGGCCATGGGACTGGGGATGGCCATGGGTTGGAGATGACTGTGGGACCAGTAATGACCATGGGATGGGGATGGCCATGGGTTGGAGATGACTGTGGGACCGAGGATGGCATGGGATGAAGATGGCCGTGGCACTGGGGGTGGCCGTGGGACTGGGGTTGGCCATGGGTTGGAGATGACTGTGGGACCAGGGATGGCCATGAAACTGGGAGTGGCCATGGGTTGGAGATGACTGTGGGACCAGTGATGACCATGGGATGGGGATGGCCATGGGTTGGAGATGACTGTGGGACCAGTGATGACCGTGGGATGGGGATGGC
>JAHSPS010051380.1:0-25491 GCA_033628365.1 Calidris temminckii | reverse complement strand
TGAAGGAACCTATCCTTTGAAAGTGTCTTCTAGTCATGTGGCAGCATCAGGTCACAGAAGAAGTTCTCTGCCATAAATAACACTGTTTCAAAGAGAAAGAATTCTTCCTTCCATTCCTCAGCATGAGGGGGTGGGGTGTCTTCTTTAGCCGTACCTGGTGACCTCCTTGTGTTGGTCAGAGTTAAGTTAAGAAAAAACAACAAACAGCTGAAAACATGTTGAGATTTCAGTGTTAAATTTGGAGGTCTAAGCATGGTGTAATTCACTTGAAAGAACAAAGTTCCTGAGGTGCATTTATTTTTTTTTAAACTTGTGGGAGGTGTAGACCTCACTCTTTTTCTCACTATTGAGCATTACGCATTAACACAACCTTAAATTATATCTCTAGAGAAGAGAGATGGGGGAAAAAAGAAAGCTATTTAGTCTCTCTGTGCAAGGTCACAGAGGGCCCAAGAATGTGTGTAGGGCTTGCACGTTCAATATGTACTCTGAAAGTCATGTTCTGTTAAAAAATCTGGGTGGCAAACCTCCCTTTGGCCACCTTTGGCCCTTTGGCAGCTCAAGCATCCCAATGGTGCCAATGAGCAGTGGGAAGTGATGTGCAAGGAGGACCCTGCCAAAAATGAAGGGATGCTTCACGTGGTTTGGGAACGTTTGGTGCTCTCACAACTACAGGGACCTGTTAAATGCAGAAACCTCTTTCCCAGAGATACGTTTTTGTTTGACCAGTGCAGTGTCAGTGGCCTCTTACAGAGCAGAATATTGAGCCATCTGCTCTGCTCATTCTCCCGAAGTTTTTTTGATTTGGTTTTTGGTTTGGTTTGGTTTGGTTTTAAATAAGTCTCGCACAGTGAAAACTTTGACCTTTTTCTCCGAAGTCATATTATATAAACACTTTTTTTCTGAGAACAGAAAGTAATAATTTCACTCTCCAGTGCTGTCAGTGTCAAAGCTTTACAGCAAGATTAGCTTCTGATAATATTATCATCCAATATTGGAGCTGCTTAAAAATAACCAGATAAATGTGGGGGCTTTCACATCTCTATAGAAAACTGTCTTTCTGAATGGAATTTCTAGTGCTTGTCCAGGCAGTCTACTAAGTAAAGAGATGAGTCTTTAATGCATTAACCTAATCATTATACATTGTTCAGTTGTATGGGGTTTTTTCCTTCTTTTTTGTCTCTCTCTTTGTGCCCCCCTAGGAAGCAGTATTATGTTGTATTTTCAAAAACCTATTATGGTCTGGATGACAGAAGATTTCAAAGTTAAACATGTTCAGGGAATTACACATTTGCATAATGACCATAACTCTGTCCTCTTATATTTTGTGATTCTGAGCTGCATTGATGCACTCGTGAGACTGACATTAATATAAGGCATTTGCTTTTCAGTCAGTGGAATTATTCCAGATATTCCCATAAAAATTAAGACAAAAATCTGTCCCTTCAGTCACAGGTGGTATGTTCCTGTGCCAGTTTTTCACCAATATTGTACAATATGCTGCTTTGTGCGCTGCTGTAGGGTGCTCTGCACCCCATGGATGTGGTACCTGACAGGTTTGTAGGCACGTTTGCAGAACAACCAAAAAGAACAAGGGGAAAATGAAGAGATATTTTTGTACTTACAGCCAGGATGTCAGAAGTGCTGCCACCCGTGTGGCACTGTTTGTGAAAAGACATTGTTTACATCTCCAGGCCTTTTGACCAGTATCTCCCATAGCCTATTCTAAAAAGCCAAAACCACTTAAAGTATAGTTCCACAGTTATTTTAAGTCTTTTGGGGCTGACATACCTGTAGAACCCCTTCTTATCATTCTTTGAGTCCTTTGCCAAGTTCAGCTCTTGCAGGTCCTTGGCCTTTCTGACCATGGAAACATGCAGCTGGGGCAAATGTGATGGTGCAACCATGGCTGCCTGCTCTTCTGGTGGCACAACCAGAGCCAAAGGTGTGGTCCTTCACTGTGAGCTGGAAGAGTGAGAGTCCCTGCCTTCCTGTGGGAGTTTGGGCTTGTAGCAGTTGCTAGTGCTAGTCCTGCCAGGCGGTCAGGGAGTCACCAGAATGCAGGAGACCAAAGCCAGAAGTCTGCGCTTTCTCCCGAGTTTCTCCAAGGACCCTGTCTGTTTCAGGATAAGCTCATTAGAAGTACTTCAGGCAGATGGTGGACACTGAAGAGTTTCTTTTTTGGGCTTTTTGCTTTGCCAGGGCTGCAGGAAGGCATCAGGATCTGTCCTCCAGCTCTGTCACTACTCTGCATGAGGCCCAAGCAGCTGCTGTTGCGCATCCAATTCACCACAAACTCTACATCTTTTCACAAATAATTAGCAGCCTTGCTGCATCTTTCTCTGTATCAATCACAGAAAATGGTTACTCATCAGGCAATTCTTGGCCAGAAATGCCACAGGTGAAGTAGAAATACCATAACTATAGCCCGTCTGGCACGAGCCCCATCCAGTGCTCACAGTGGAAAACTCAGCAGTCGCAGGATTCACAAAATAGGGCAAAGTATCGGCCTTTTGACACGAGTACGCTCAGATGAAACAGTCCTTTTCCTCCATATGTCCATTTACAACCTGCATGGAAGCAGTGATGGTACCCACAGATCAGCAGACGGTGAAGTATGACTTATTAGCCAGTCAGCAGAGGCCAGTTTGAGCTCAAAAGCAGAGGAGAACTAATTTCATTAAAGTCACTGTGTTCTTGTCACCACCAGCCTTTATAACTGCTCATTTCTATTTTTATATTGCTGCTCATTGCCATCAAAGCACAGCCCTGCGGATCCTTCTGACGTGGCCTGTATCAAAGCACTTACAAGGAGCAAGATGACAGTAATGTTAACACAGTGTTCTAAAGATATCTCTGCCTTTTTATCCTTATGGACTTCCCAGTGAGTTCCGTGTGTTGTCTAAATGGCTTAAGCTTTAGGCAGGGAGTCATAGATGCTGCTTATGCTCCAGAAAGATAACTGATCATTCCCTAATTAATCTGCCATTAACAGATTATGACCCAAAAATCTAGCAGTGAAGCTTCTGTGTGAAAAGCTTTTCTTTCTGTTTTCCTTATGCCTTGATACTGGGGCATTCAGAGGGCGAGCTGGCAGCTCCCTGCCACTCTGATAAGACCTGCCAAGCCCAGCCCGAACAGCTTCTTCTGCAGAAGCTGGCACCAAGCTTTCCATCCCTTCTGACGTGCTTTTGTCTGTTCTCCCACAAGACTGCACACCATGCCCTCTGCTAGGTGGAACTGACTGTCAGCCTCTCAGTGCAAAATTCACTTGCTAAAGAGTTACCTTGTAAGAGGTAAAGATGTGCCTTGTAGAAAACTGTGCTCCGGAGTTACATGTGCCAGTTGATGCAGAACCAATTCCCAGTATGTGCATATGCACAGATAACTGCATCAGAGGCTGTTTGCCTACATGTGTTTGTTTGTGTGGCCAGTGGCTCTCTTTAGGCTATTCTAAAACTATTCAAAATTCAGTACAATTCACAATGTGAATTTAACTAGTAATTTACTTTCCCTACAAGGTTGTTGCTTATATTTGCTTTAAATTCTGTTAGACATCACAAAGTGACTTAGTCTTTGGTCAGGTATTATCCAAAACTAGATATATACTTGTTGAGCCAGCTTTAAAGTAGGCATAATTTCTTTCATTTTTTCCACTTCAATGAGGTATGGTGATACTATCCAACAGGAATTCTTTTAGGTTGTACAAATGAGGAGAATTTCTCAACAGAGGGATCTGGTCACTTAATGAACAAGAATTCAGTGGTAGGCAAATGAATGCCATCTTTTCCATCTCCTCTATTTCCTGCAAGAAATTAGAGGAGGAATGAGAACTCGAGGACGTGACATTGCTGCAGAGTAGGATTCTAGACTTTAATGCTCAAAGAAAGCAGAGTCATAAGATACACTGCAGTGCCAGGATTTCTGAGTAAATAATTTCTGGTGTGCATGTTTTTAATTACTATTTTTATCACATCATCTGCTTTGCTTGCACTGAACCCAAGCACACGCTGCTGAGAACAGGAGGACAGAAGGACTTTCCTACTGACAATTTTCTGTGTGTCATCGACAGTGCTGGATCAAGCACTGGTTGTCTGGATGGTCCCAAAGAGTGTACTCTGTGGAGTTAAATCCAGCTGGTGGCCAGTCAGAAGTGGTGTTCCCCAGTGCTCGGTGGTGGGACCATTCCTGTTTCACATCTTCATTGATGATCTTGATAAGGACATAGGGTGTATCATCAGTAAGTTCGCTGATGACACCAAGTTAAGTGGGAGTGTTGATCTGCATGAGGATGGGGAGGCTCTACAGAGAGACTTAGGTTGGATCGATGGGCCAACATTAATGGTATGAGCTTCAACAAAGCCAAGTGCCATGTCCTGCACTTGGGCCACAACAACCCCATGCAGCGCTACAGGCTTGGGAAGTGTGGCTGGAGAGCTGCCTGGTGGAAAAGGACTTGGAGGTTCTAATTGACAAGCGGCTGAATATGAGCCAGCAGTGTGCCCAGGTGGCCAAGAAAGCCAATGGCATCCTGGCTTGTATTAGAAATAGTGTGGCCAGCAGAAATAGGGAGGTGATTGTCCCCCTGTGGTCAGTACTAGTGAGGCCACACCTTGAGTATTGTGTCCAGTTTTGGGCACCTCAGTACAAGAGAGATCTTGAGGTGCTGGAGCAAGTGCAGAGGAGGGCAACGAAGCTGGTGGAGGACCTGGAGAACAAATCGTACGAAGAGCAATTGAAGGAGCTGGGACTGTTTAGTTTGAGGAAGAGGAGGCTGAGGGGAGACCTCATCACTGTCTACAACTACTTGAAAGGACACTGTAGAGAGGTTGGTGATGGTCTCTTCTCGCAGGTAATTAGTGATAGAACAAGAGGGAACGGCTTCAAGCTCCAACAGGGTAGGTTTAAACTAAACATTAGGAAAGAGTTTTTCACAGAAAGAGTGGTTGGGCATTGGAATAGGCTGCCCAGGGAGGTGGTTGAATCACCATCCTTGGATGTGTTTAAGCGTCGTTTAGATGTGGTGTTGGGGGATATGGTGTAGGGGAGAACTTTGTAGAGTAGGGTAGATGGTTGGACTCGATGATCCCAAGGGTCTCTTCCAACCTGAATGATTCTATGATACCTCAGAGGTTGGGGAGTGGTTCTTTTTGGTGCTCTGGATTAACCGCTGTGCCACCTCTTGCGTCGACAGAGTTCTCTCTCATTTGTGGATGCGTAAATCCAGATGGCTGTTGCTGGTGAGGAGCACACCACATAAGTCCTTTTTTAAAGTTTAGCTAATAAGTGTAAATTATAGCCTGTTGAATAAAAAGGGCTTCTCCAATTAATCCTCACTTCACAGTTTGTGAATCCTCACTTCACACCACATTTGCACTTCAAAGAGGTCATTAATACAAAAAGAGTTATAGTTAACAGTCCAGAATAAAGTGAGAACAGGAAATGTTTGAAGAAGCTTATTCGTCCAAATGTCTTCAATTTTGCAAAACATAGAAAAAGTAGAAACTAACTGCAAAATAGCATCCGCCTAAGGCTTTTGCACTTCTTCCTTTTTTTTTTTTTCACAATGAACTCCTATGAGATTGGTTTAATACAAAGGCATGATACATAAAAAATTGTTTCCATCATTATTTAATTCATTATGAGCTTCCAGCCAACGTGAATCACACGGTCGTCACACACCTGCATGTTCTGTGTTATCTACCTGGATCTAACCCTGCTGACAGGTGCCTTTCGTAGTGTAATTTCCCACTTAGTCAGCTGATAAAATGCCTTTGTCATCAGTGATAAGGGATTACATTTGCAGAGCAGGGAGCATTACCTCTGTCCCGCAAAATTCATCCTACAAATTCAGGAGTAATCAACTGGGATTATTATCAGGCCATCCTTAGCTTCAAAATAACCACCCTGCAGCCACGCAGATTGTAGGAGAGATTAATTTAGTCCTGTGCATCATGATAACTGATACTTATTCAAGTGGCAGACCTCCTGAAGCCTAACAGAAGAAATACCCAGATGATTAATATGCCCACCGAGAGCAGTTACCAGTCTGTGGGTCTTTTCTGTCATTGTACAGAGACAGGGGCAACTGAAGAAGTAGAGTGAATTTTTTTGAGTAACTTTGGGGAAAACAATTTCTAAATGAAGATTGAAGTCATGACCCTAAGTAAAAATGCCAGCAAAAAAGGAGTTTGGCAAATGACTTAACTGTTACAAATCTGTCTTCAGCCTTACTGTTCTCTCAATTAGCTGCCAGAATATAGATTGGTTGTGCAGCACAGGATGTTAGACCGTGTGATCTGTGCTAATCCAGAGTAAAGAGGCTCTTTTGTGACCAGGGTACAAAGAGCTTTGTCCACATGATGATTATTTGTCGATTGTTGAAATATTTGTGAAGAAAACGACAACAAACCAAAAAAGTGGCAGAAGTCATAGCCATTTGTGCTTCGAAGAACAAAATGTAAAAATGTTCTTATAAATCTTCTGCTTCTTCATCTGCATATTCTGTTGTTCTGGTTTGGTTTGAACACCAAAGAGGCTCCGTGGGTACCTCACGAAGCCTCTCTGCGTGTGTATGACATCCCCTTGCTTTTCTGCCTGAGGAGAAAGGTATGTCCCAGTGATGCATGTGTTTGCTCCAGCAAAGCCCTCTAATCATGAAGCACAGATCAGAGGGGTTGCTTGTGTACTGCCTTCCTGCCCAACACCGTCCATTTATTGACAGGATTGTTACGCAGATACTAAGTTCCTTAACCATAAGGCTATGGTTGAGGCTGGACGATGCTTTTTGGGGGGCGTTACGGAGTTTGAAGAGATGACAGGGTACATGTGGAAGGTTGTTTTCTGTAAGTAGATAAGGTGGGACAAGTGACTTGTGCATGGTGTCCATTGCTGGCATCTCCTTGCTGTTGGCTTCTGGTCAGGTCTTCCAAGCTTCTGGGTACCTCCAGGCAGGGTATCCCTGCCTGTCAGGAGGTAATGCATTTCCTCTGGCCACTTCTCCACTCAGACACTTGTATCCACATCTTAAACCCTCACTGTGTTTAAAACAGTTGCCAAAGGGTTGAAACAAGCTGTTGTCACATCATCCCCAGACTTACCAACAGGCAGATGGAGGTGGTGAGGAGGGTGAACAGCCAGCCCTGCTCCGCTGCGGTTCGGGGACCTGAAAGTGAGGTTGGGACACAGGCACTGAGTGAGGATTTGAATCTTTAAAGCAGCCCTGGTTTTAGTGAAGGTGGTTATTGATTTTTTGTAATTTTTCTGGTGTTCTTATAGAATACTATTCTTTATACTTTTTGCTCATGTCACTTCACAAGGTGGACTGCAGACCCTTTGCTTCCATTAAATACCGGTACAAAGGCGATGACTGGGTTTTTCATGCCTTATGTTTTGCCGACTCTGTATTTGACTCACCCAAGCACAGAAACACCATTTTCTTAGGAGAACATGATTCTTTATTGGGGAACTCATTCTTCTTGTAACCCATTCAGATTTGGTCAACATATCCCCATAGGTAGATTTGTCTCATTAAAAAGATACTTCTTCAGCTATTCATGTACGCTGATGTTATACTTTTCCTATACTTTTCCTGCTTTATTTGAAGGTGAGATAAAGAGCAGAAAGTGAAATAAGTACAGATTTATGTGCTGAATGTGGTGAGATAAAGAGCAGAAAGTGAAATAAGTACAGATTTATGTGCTGAATGTATCTCATGTACAAGTTAGAGCAGTAGGGAGGGAAGAGGACCAGACTCCCATCAGATAAAGACTGATCACCCTTTTAAGACTGTGTGTTGCTTTTTTCCCTTCTTCTGGGAAATCATTTTGATGCTCCCTTGAAAATATTGAGGAATGAACCCTTTCCATGAAATCGCAAAGACTAAGGAAGCAGGCAGAATTCTGGTGCTTACAAAGTTGCTTGTGAGTTAGTGATACCTCCAGCAACTTGGCACAGAAGAGCAAATGTTTATCAGTTACTTAGAAGTTCTGTCTTAAACTCTCCTCAGAGGCTGGTGTGTGGGCATATTCAATGCAAAGATCGGGTCCAGATTTTTTTTTCTATTTTGTACTTTGGCTTTGAAAAACTGCTCTGCCTCTATTTTTTGAGTTAATTGTGTAATCTCAAATTGAGAACAGGAACAAGCCTGAAAGCCGCAATACAGAATAATGCTCTGGAATTTCTTGTCATTTGTTTTCAAGAGGAAGCACATGTGGTATCAAAGGCTCCAGTATGGAGGGTTTCTGTTAACAATATTTTGGGGGTTTAGGAAGCAGTGAAAGACTTTCAAAGTTTTAAATGTCTTTAAAAATGATGCGTGTGTCTGTCTGTGTCTCTGTATCTGATTCTCTAGCCTGTCTGTCCAGCCTGGGCATTTAATTTAATGTCCAGCTGGGGCTGGGTACTGTAGTACCTTAAGCCAGAGAGGCAGCGTTTCCAGTCTTCCTGCCATCCCCAAAGAGTCAGTCAAGAGCTAGTTGTCATTTCCCATGTTTGGGATGTACCCTTATGTGCTTTTAATTGATAATTATTAGCCAAGTACGTACCTCTACACCTTTCCCAAATTACAATGAAGAGTGAAGTTCCAGAGAAGCACAAAACCAGGGAGACTCAGGAATCTCTGAAGACTCAGCTTTGAGTTTGTGTTAATGGCTGTGCACCACCAGAAGAACTAAGGCACCAGAGCTTTGTGGAGGTTTGAGGGGGACTTCTCTGGTGAGTTCAGTGGAGTGGGACTGTGTGCTCCGTTCCCTGGTGCCCATCAGAATGAGACAGAGATTTTCCAGCAGGCTCTGTGAGGAGTGGATGATTAGTTTTTAAAGGTTCAGTATCTCAGAGGGAGCATTTTGCTCTGTCCAAGGCTCAGCAGTGGGCTCTGCAGCACAGAGCATGCCTCGTGCTGCCGCCCAGCTGAGGCTGGACACTGTGGGTACCAACCCTCCTCCCATTCTCACCAGCAGTTCAAGTGAAGCTGACTTGTTCTCTGCCAGCTCCATAATTATAGCTGTCTCTTTGAGAAACCATTTCCTGTTTGCTTTTCTTCCCTATTATAAATTGCTCTAAGAGAAAAACAACTAGAAGTAGGTCACTATTGCAAAGCATGTATGAATTCACTGTTATAAGGATCATGTTTGGCTTGCTTTTGTTTTTTTTTAAAGCACATCTAGTTCGTTGTCATGGGTTGAAACCAGTAGAAGCTCATGCACGTGTGTGCAGGAATGCAGTGTGATCGTTTCTGTGTCCTTCACTTACCAGTAACAATATAGTCAATACAGAAAAGTTTCTGTGCGTTGGAAATGATGACATTATGTAAGTTTTGAGATTTTTCTGACTTTACAACTTTAGTGGAACAGAAGGACTGTTAAGTAGAATTAGAGAGAAAACTGCAGAGCCATTTGCAGCAATGTTCTCCTGAGAGGGTGGGGGAACTGCATTTGGGGGGAAACAGTGGATGTACCCTTATATAACCAAAGAAGAATCCAAAAAAGAAGACAGGGAGAAGCCTGGGGAGAATTTGCATTACTATGAAAAATAAATTCTGCCTCAACAGAAAAGTTAGGAGTGGCATGGTGGGTTCACGCTTCACGACCCTTGAGTAGTGGAACACTCACAGCTGCACAGAGCTGAAAGATTTCAGAGACTCACATGGCAAACTGGTTCAAAGCCTCTAGTTTACATCTTAGGCGTAGATTATCTAGGCTCCTATTCTTTCTTTTGCCTGGACACATTTATCCGTGTCTAAACTCCTGCCTCTGGTGATATTTTTTCTTCAAGGTAAGAATGGAGATGAATTTTGCATGTTAAATGTGTTGCTTATGATGTTTTGTTATTCATCTGGGAGGCAGTTTGGCTCCCACTGCTCCCGAAAGAGGGTGGCCAAGTTTACAATGACTCGGACATGGTCCACATGGCCCTCTTTACTGCTTTTCTAACAGGATAAGATGCGACTGTCTGACTGCAAATAGCTGCTTAGCAGCAGCTGCAGAAAGAAGTGGTGGTGTTTTGCCTCGCAGACCTATGAGCTGCGGGTATTGGCAGTACAGTATGGAGCTGCAGACACCAAGTGTGTATACATTCAGGGGTCTGCAAAGATGAACGCTCTCTCGAGAAGCATTAGCACTTAGTTAATCTTCAGATGAGGGAGATAATAATATAACTTCCAGGATGAAAACAAAGACTTTGGAAACAAGTACTTCCTTTCTGAGCTTTCTACTTGCAGCAGCGAAGATTTTTTGAAACTTCTGATAACTTGGTGAATCTAAACAGATTTTCCAAGGGAAATGCCGTACAGTCTAGAGACACTATGAAAGAGGAGCTAAAGGGACAACCTGCACAACTGTGGTGGCCCTTAGATGTGGCAGCCTTTCAGCCTTGACAGCAGACGTTC
Source organism: Calidris temminckii (assembly GCA_033628365.1). Lineage (NCBI taxonomy): Eukaryota > Metazoa > Chordata > Aves > Charadriiformes > Scolopacidae > Calidris > Calidris temminckii. The sequence continues at coordinate 15,104 of JAHSPS010051380.1, read as the reverse complement.
ATGTGGGTGGCTGTTGGACAGACGATCTGACACATCTTTCCAGAAGATCTGCTGAGAAATAGGAAGAGTTTTATAGAACGGGGCAACCACTTCCCACAGAGTCTGTATCAGGCTGCCTATAAGTCAGATCAAATAAAATCCTACATGGATCCCAAACCCCAGTTCCTAGTGGAGTCTGTGAAAGCTCCAAGATTCCATCCCAGAGACCAATACCACTGCTCTGGCCAAGTCTCAAAGAAGATTTGTGTCCATGTGTAGGCAGAAATAACTGGGCAAAGAATGTATCTCCATGGTTCCTGTTGGCTGCAGGTTCAATGACAACGATTGAAATCCTTTTCCTTATATTAAGCTAAAAAGGTTTCCTGCTTTTTAGGGTGATTTATTTCTTTTTTGTGGGATGCAGTACCATTTACGTGACATGGCAAGGGTATTAGTAAGGCATGAAAGCAGCCAAGATTTTCAAAATGCTGCATGCTAATTGCCAGGTTCATTGTCCTTGAAAGTGACAGAGAGGAGCAGAACCGTGCTGGCACGTAAACCCACAGGAACTTGCAGAGATGCAGAAATGTTAACTGGCAAGAAGTGTGTGTCCACTTCACAAGAAATGACATTTACTTTTTAATCTCCCCTTCTTGTTTTACAGAAAGAGATGACAACCAGGATGTGTCACTAAAAAGCTACCAACTGAAGAAAAGCAAAGTCCAGGTTCCTTCTTACTGCGGAGCTCAAGAACGTGAGGGCCCCTGTGGACTGAGCCTTCTTGTTAATCCATGCAAGCAGGAACGCTGGGAACCACAGTTACTTTCACAAATGCTTCCCACCACTGTCAGCGTTCTTAACCCTGAATATGCTGCTAGGAACCTTGTCTGAGTGACATGGATTCTTGAGAAAAAGAAGAATCAATATCAGTTGGAGCTCCTTCAGTAGGGATAAGAACCCCTTCACCCGTGAACAACGACATACTGTGCTCCTGCTGCTAAAGCTTTCCTGAAATTCAGATCCCTGGGCTGACCTCCAGATGAGTTGTTCTGAAAAAAACCTGCATTGTTAGCTGCAATGATGTTCTCTTTTGTTTCTTGGTATGTGCTTTGTTTCCCAAGTGCCACATAATATGAAGACAGTCTGGAATCACAGAAGACTTCTGGCCTTTAATGCCCCCCAGCCTTCACCAGAGGCCACCCAAGGCTTGGCCACCATTCCCATATGCCAGCGAGCCTCGTGTTTCCAGGAACATGTTGTGTTCTTCAGCAGATTGGGCAGTTTGTGCTTCATTGTGGCTCATAATTGGGTGACAATGGGACAGTTTCTGGTCTCAGTTCCATGAGCAGGGATCCAGATAGAGCTCTGTAGCGCTGAATGCATTTCTTTGAATTCATGCTGTAGCTGAGAGCTGATCTGCTCAATCTCTCACATTACCTAAAAAAACAGCTATGGTTGGCATTTTCCTGAAGTATCCTATGAAGTACACCAATCTGTCATGTAATTTTATATCTTTTTGTCCCCTTAGAAAAGGGATCCTTCTCATTCACCTGAAAATGTCATCTTTTCAGGGAAAAAGAAGTTTAATTTTAGTAACTGGGAGAAAGATACAGTAAAGATGAGTAGTACCGAGCTTACAGCAGGACGGACTAAGTGAAGGTCTCCATTGCATCTGACGGGTGTCTGGCAGTGTAGCTTGCTTTCCTTGCTGGACTAACACAATTTTTTCTCCCAGTACTCAGTCCAACTTAACTAACACATGTCTGGACAGCCTGGAAGGATCCATTGCAGTAAATCACGTCTTCTATGCCAAATACGCCCTCATAAGAGGCTTTTTTCTCCAAAAATAAATTAATTAAAGCAATACTTAACAGAGAGCTTGCAAGAGAGATACCGCTGAATGAATGGGAATCAAGTGGAACACACCTGTATATTTTGTGCCTTCTAATGGATTTTGCACATTTGTGTTATTGTGCAGATAACTGCTTCCTGAGTAAGTGCTGAACTCTGTTGCTGCTTCCCCCTCAAGTGAGTTAGGGACGTAACATCTCCTGAGACAGTATCAGGAGCAAATCTTGTAGAGTATCCAGTGACAGAACATTTAAAATAGAGGGATTGCAGGCTCTAAAAAATAACACCAACCCTTTTCTAGCTCTTACTGTGGTACATTCTGATTTGCTTGCCTGCTTGTGCAAAACAGGACTTGCAAATGTTGGTGATCACGTCCTTGCTGGGACAAATGGCTTTTGTCTGTGCAAGTTCAGTGTAGCAATGGTGGAGGCTTTTCTGCATCTTTAGAATTACGCAGGCAGCATTGTCCTTTGCTTTCAAGGGGATGGACCGAAGCGTTCCCACTGCCTTCGGTGGTCTTTGCAATCAGGTTAATTCTGTGGGGATTGGAATGCGCACACAGATGATTTCTGGCCTGCTGGCACTTTTGCAGGATATAACTTGCTTGTGGACTTCATTGCCATGGCCGCTGCTGAGATTAGTTGCCTCATTTCAAAGAAGATGAGAAATGGTACGTCTTTGAAAGAAGATACGTGGTAGGTGTGGATGACGACTGCTTGGAATTGCAACATCAACCATGTACGAAAGGGTTTCGTGTGCTCCTCCGAAGTGGCTGGACTGTTGCAGTGATGTAGAAGGACCTGTAGCTGATACAGCACCCTTGAATTTCGCTGTGGCCAGTTGCCACCTGGTGTTCTTGTGGCTGGGCAGCATACTGCAGTGTTATGCTTTAAAGATTAACATGAAGAAGCAAATGTGTGGAATTTGCTGCATGAAGATCAAAGTCACTACGCAAATTGAAATTGTGATGTTTTATGCATAGAATAATCTCTTCTTCATTTTATTACGCTAATTACCACGTGCTGTTTTGAGTCTATTCACTGTAACTAGGTCTGAAGAGGAAGCAGAATTTTCTCCCAGTTGCATTGAATTATTTTTTTCATAACCTCTTTGTGAATGCATTCATTTTGTGAGTGCAAAACTTATCTGTTGGAGTATTTTTCTTTTTCTAAAACTGTTTGTCATAACCCCTTGTGTTTCCTTTTGTACTGCAGTGCACTGTATGAGGCAAAGGAGGGAAATGAAGGATTTGTCTTTGACCTGGCTGAAATTCCTGTAATGGGAGAAGCCCGTTACATCCCAGGAGCTGAACCAGCCACAAAAGAGTGCAAAATGTACTTGTGTTGGTTGCTTATTCTGCTGGGGAGCACCTGGAGTTTGATGGGTGATGGAATAAACTTTCTCCCAATGGCAGGGTTTGGCCTTTGGCTGAGTATCTCCCAACAGGTCTCTTGCCTCCACTCACACCATGGGCCATTTCTCCTTTTCCCATGCCTGGTATTTGATATCCCTGTAAGAACAGTGTCTGGAACGTGGCATCACACTGTGGAAGTATCACATGACCCCTTCCCTTCTGGAAGAGAGAGGCAGAATCCTGGTGGATCTCATGCTCAAGGATTCCAGCTTCATCAGTGATTTGCTCGGGGCCGCATCTGGAGTGAAGCGTGTTTGGGTTGTTAATTGCAGGTCCTTATCTGTGTGATTTCTCGGGATATGTAATGAGGACTGAGTTTAAATGTGATTGAGTACAGGGGCACCCATTTCACCTACTGAGAAAAACTTTCTACCTGATCTTAATTATGTATGTTCCTAGTCATTCCAGCATTTCATATGGTTCTGGGATTGGGGGTGGGGTTGTTGTTTGCATTTGTTGAGGTATTTTTTCTTTCAATCACCGTTCTAGTCTTTCAATCAGGTCTTGTTTTTCTTGCCTAAAACGCAATTTCTTTTAGTGTCGTAGTTAAGAGACGTTGTTAGTTTTAAGCTTCAAGGCACTGTAAGAGGGATCACTTCAGCTGCCTGAGACCACAGTCAGCCTTACTTCAGTGTGAAAGGTTCCTATGATACCAAAATTGCCTTCAGTGATTAAAGACTTCATAGCTTTCATTGATTGTCTCTGTCATGAGGGATTTTGTAATGAACTTCTTTGTCTGAACATAGACTAGTGTCACTGTAGTGGCCAATGTAACATGAAGCAAAACCTGACCTCCCATATACTTTATGAAAGATGGAGTCCCCTGGTCTGTCACAGGGTTTTTTTTTACTGATACACAGCAGTGAAATTGATGTTCATCAGATTTGAGAGAAGTTGCATACTTACAAAAACTTGAGTTTTCTCCAAAAACTCAAGCTCTCAACAGCAAAACTTACACCAGACAAGGTATTTAATTCTCCCAACCAATGAATTCATTAAGAACAAGGCAGGGAGAGAGGAGGAAAACAGGTAACGGGTAACTCTACGGAGAGCTACTCAAGAACTGCAGAAACCTAAGGGGTAAACATTTTCCCAGTGATCAGTTGCAAGAAAATTCTCGGGACTCTCTGGAAAGGGCAGAGAGAACGGTACTCTCTGGAAAGGGCACAGAAAGGACAAAGAGAACTTTGACGTCAGGGAGCTGAGTCTCTATAAGGGCCTTTTAGCACCTTTGTACTTGGGGTTGACGAAATTGCACATTCTGGAGCCCTCTCACAAAAAGCCTTTTCTTCTTTTTACTTTTTGCTTTTTTGCGTGTTCTTCAGGTTTCTCACATTTCCCAGGAGTGAAGTCTCAGGGCTGGCCTTCTGCCTTTTAATCTTCTCTTTGCTTCTCCAAGGACAGTGTTGTTACAAAAAAACAGCTTTCTGGCCTCTCTCTGTGCCTCCAGAAAGGATACCTCTCACCTGCGCCCTCTGAAGAGAGACCGGCAAGGGTTGGTTTTCCATTTTCCCTTCAGAAGAGCAGAAGCAGAGAGCAGGAGGTACCTGCAAGCACTGCGAAACAGGATGCACTATGTATAAAACAAGAATATGCTTGCTATTAAATAACATGCTTTAAACGCTTTAGAAAGGGGATAACACTAGGAGACCCAGTACAGACAAGTGGTCAGTGTTCAGACATTTTTTCTTATATATTTTGAAGAAAATAAAGACATTTTTAATAACTATGGAGACTGTTCCAAGGGCAAAACAAGCCAAATCAATAATAAGAACCTGGTAGTTCTTGTAGGCATTTAAATCTAAAATGATCAAACTTGATTTTTCATGTATTTCATGCTAAACAGAGAGGCAATGTTTTTCAAGGTTTAGCCAAATAGGTTGGAGCTGTTAAAGTAGTTGTTTCTTTTCTGTTTTAATAAGTTTTCCTGTTTTAAAGACAGATATAATATAAGAAAGAGTTATAATAATATTCTCCCAGGGAAAAAATAAATTACTTGTCCAGTCTAATACATGTGTGTGCGTGTATATGTATATGTATATGTATATGTATATGTATATGTATATGTATNTGTATATGTATATGTATATGTATATGTATATGTATATGTATATGTATATGTATATGTTTGGGTGGGGATATGGATGTGGAAGTAGCAGTGTGTGCATATGTACACTCCCTGCTCTTCCCCACAGAGTACTTTTTTTTTTTTATTTAATCTTGGTAACTTTTAAAGGGGGATGCATCTTCTAAAAAATAGGTGATTGATTCCTTTTCCTCCTCCATGCATCAGCACTGTTTGGTCTGTTAATTTTTTGAATGATGGCAGATGTGTCTTAGGCAGAACTAAATTCTGTGTATTATTAAATGGTGTTTCAACTGTATGGGAGGAGAGACCAACACTAACTGTTGTAGCCATTGAAAGAAAAGGGACAATCACTTTTCAAATCAATGCTAGTGGATGAAGCGATGAAATTCCAAATATGAATAAAAGAAACATAACCTCGCAGAAGTGTTGTGAAGTCGTTTGGGATCTAACTCTTCAGCAAGAAAAATGCTTGTGGTTTTCGTACTGCAGGGTAGAATTTCCTGGCAGCTCACAGGACTTGGAAGTGAGTGAGATCCATCACTGCCAAGGCACCAACTTCCTCACAGTCCTCCTGGCACCCATGCGACACCGAGAAAAATCGACCAAATGTCCTACTAATGAAAACTGGCCTGCATCCCACCAGCACCAGTGGTGCTATGCCAGCTATGCCAGTAGCCTTTCTGTAGCTAAGCTGGCCTGCTAGTTCTTGCCTGTCAGTTCTTCGAGCTTGGGTAACTCATGAGTTTAACCATGTTTTTGCTCTGGTTCCTAATGGGACGCTTCAAGACAGGAGGGACATGTAGCACCAAGCCAGTTCACAGCAAAGTTTCATCTCTTACAAACAGAACTAAAGAGCCTTGGTTAAAATTTGGCTACCGCAGAAGGAAATGCAGGCCTAACAGAAAGACAGAAACTATCTCATTGGACTGTTGTCTTTGTCCTTTGGCCTGCTCCCTAAAACGTATATAACCACATACATATATATGCACTACTATAACTATATACTGGATATGAGTCAGTTATGGAGCTTGAGGGGAGCAGAGCATAGGGGTTAAGAGTGGCTGCGGGCTATGTAGAGATGGCACCCAGGAGAAGAGGAGCTGATTCTGGGCTTTGGGTGTCTCTCTCTGATGGTGGGGAGGAGCTGAAGATGCTCAGGAAGGACATGGACCTTTTGGAATGGGTCCAGAGGAGTTGATCAGAGGGGTCAAAGGGGTCAAAGTTGATCAGAGGGCTGGAGCACCTCTCCTATGAGGACAGGCTGAGAGAGCTGGGGTTGTTCAGCCTGGAGAAGAGAAGGCTCCGGGGAGACCTTATAGTGGCCTTCCAGTGCCTGAAGGGGGCCTACAGGAGAGATGGGGAGGGACTCTTGATCAGGGAGTGTAGTGACAGGACAAGGGGAAATGGTTTTAAACTGAAAGAGGGGAGATTTAGATTAGATACTAGAAAGAAATTTTTTACTGTGAGGGTGGTGAGACACTGGAACAGGTTGCCCAGGGAAGTTGTGGATGCCCCCGTCCCTGGAGGTGTTCAAGGCCAGGCTGGATGGGGCTTTGGGCAACCTGGTCTGGTGGGAGGTGTCCCTGCCCAGGGCAGGAGGGTTGGAACTGGATGATCTTTAAGGTTCCTTCCAACCCAAACCATTCCATGATTCTCTGATTGATTCTAATAGAGTAACTGGAAAACAGCTGCTGAGGGAAACTGAGGAATTTGGTAGAGCTGAAACAAGCCCAAAGGTGAGGGCAGCGGGAGGGTCTCAGTGTAGCATCTGTATTATCTATATAGCAGAGGGCTGGTGTATGCCAACATTCGGAGGGCCCTCAGTAGGCTGGAGAAAAAGGTCAATAGGAACCTCATGAGGTTGAATAAAGGGAAATGCAAAGTCCCTGCACTTGGGGAAGAACAGCCCCAGGCATATATATATGCATATATATACATATATGCAGGGGGCCACCCAGTTGGAAAGCAGCTTGACTGGGAAAGACCTGGGGGTCCTGGTGGACACCACGCTGACCAGGACCCAGCTATCTGCTCTCATGGCAAACAAGGCCAACAGCATCCTGGGCTGCACTAGGAGGAATGTTGCCAGCAGGTCAAGGGCTGGTCTTTCCCCCATACTCAGCCCTGATGAGAAACACCTGGAGTGCTGGGTCCACTCCTGGGCTCCCCAGTACAAGAGACGGTACACACTGGCACGAGTGCAGAAAAGAGCTACGAGGATGATGAATAGACCGGAGGATCTCTCACACAAGGAGAGGCTGAAAAAGATGGGTCTGGTTAGCCTGGAGAAGGCCCATGGGAGATGTCACCCACATGTATCAATATTTGATGAGGTGGGTGAAGAAGACAGTCAGCCTCTTCTCAGTGGATCCAAAGACAGAAGCAATGGACAAAAACTGAAGTGCAGGAAACCCCTGTTAAACGTAAGACAACCCCTTTTCTCTGTGAGTGTGGTCAGACGCTGGAGCAGGTTGCCCAGCAAGGTTGTGGGGTCTCCATCCTTGAAGATATTAAAAAAAACAACTGGACACAACCCTGAGCAACCTGCTCAAAGTGACCCTGCTCTGATGATGGGGTTGGACTAGCGACCTCCAGCAGTTCCTCCAGTCCCCTGGTGTGGTGAGCCTGTAGAGGCTCTTTAGTTTGCCATTGGCAATTTCCCTGCCTAGGCCAGCAGAGGGGAAGGAGCCACAGCAAACTCTTCCCTCTCCAGCTTTGCTGCCCATCTCCCTGTTTTTCCCCAGCCTGACTCCATAAAGCTGAACAGCAAGTGGAAGGCACCTCCTGGGTCAGCAGGAGGAGTGAGGTGAGACTGGCTCTTACATCCCATGCACTCTGCTACACTGGAGAAGTTGTCTCAGCTGTGTCATTGCCACTGGACCCAGGACAATGATTGCCTGCTGCTGCGCAATGTGATGGCAAAGCAGGATTTAGCCTCCCTTTTCTATTCCATTCTGCTCTTCATGGTCCTCAGAGCTGGCGTAAAATAAGTGAGGCAAACCCTCATGCTTTAACACACTCTGAAAAGAACAACAGATCTGCCCGATTCAAAAAATACTATCATAAATAATAAAAAAACAGTTCTAACATATGACAGATGGACCTCATGATTTGAGCCCTTGGATTGTCTTTAATAAGTCACAGCAATTAGAGCAATTCAAGTGAATGGACTTGACACGAGGAGCGTGTCACCCAGATGGTGGGTGCATTTTGGTAAGTAGAGCTGCTCCAGCACCATTAGTAGCAGAGTAAAAGCCACACATGGCTTACCCCCTAAAAGCCATACTCTAGGTAATTACTAACCATTCACTAATAAATATGGCACAAGGGGCAGCAGTAGTTAGGAGGGGAGGTGGCATCTCATTGCAAAAACAGTAAATCAAGCCCCTCTACTGCTGTAAGCCAAATTGCATTACATTCTAGCACTTGAACAGAAAAAAAGAAAAAAAAAAAACACAACACAAAAACAAACAAATGAAATACCACAGCACCACCACAAACCCAAAAATATACCAGCCTAACGTTTGACATTTATATTGTATCAGCAGGAGTTGGGTCACGGAGTCCTGGAGCCCTGCAAAGTCTTGTCCGGCTAGGCAGCTCTGCAAGTCACGACAGTCTTTTTTCAGTTCAGTGTGAAGCACCTGCCACGTTTCTTGCCACCTCGAGATGGGCAACTTCTATCAACCAGCTGGCAGCACTCGTAGTTGTCATTGCTCTTCATCGCAAGAGGCGGACTTCTTAGAGGCGGTGTCTCTCTCACCAAGCGAGGGAAGCAGTTTGCTGAACTCACCCACCTTCCTGTGGATGGAGCAACAAGACAGCCAAGTGTCTGGGAGCCCAATGAACTCGGCTGAGCCCTTTGTTTTGAGCCTCTGGCTCAGCCGTGCTGTCATTTTTGACCAGTTGTCAAACAGTTTGTCTTCTACTCAGTGGTGTCCGTATTCCTGAGGGAAAAGAGGGTCTGCGGATGCAGCGATAGCAGCAGAATTCAGGCCTGGGTTCGGAAGCTCTCAGTCTGCAGAGAGGTCCAAATTCATCTGTGAGTGGTTATCCAAGCTTTGTGCCAGCACTGGAGGGAGTTTCACTCAGAGTCCCTGAGCCTTTCAGGCTCTCCTGCACTCCAGAAGTAAAAATCATCAGATGTCTACAAATTAATTGCATCTGCTTCCGAAAGACAAGAGCTCAGTAAACTAAATGCATGTGCACTTTATCTGTGCTAACAGAAAAAAAAAACAAACAAACCACCACCTGTTTTTACTTTCTGAGAGTCTCTCTTAGCAAATTATCACAGAAATACACTAACAGTGCAGTCTAGTAACTCTCACACTTACCAGTCGTTTCAGTGACCCACCTGTGTAAGAACTGTACAGTTAAGGCCAAGAATTAAGTCACTTGCCCTCCCGTTGCTATCACAATAACCACATTAGTATTATGCCCAATTAATATGCCTACTTGCTTAATTTTTAAGTAGCTATGACATGATAAGGATGAGGAGGAAAATGGCGTACACTATTTGAGAAACTCTTCAGGGATAAAAAACTCCAAATCCTAATAAAAAAATACCTTGCATTTCTCCTTCTCAAACTGGGTGGTACACAATACATTTCTGAGCTGGTGCATGTAGCCTGAGACCAGAGCTGGTGTCCTTAGCAAGCAACTTTCACTGACAGGGCATCCTTCATTAAGTGTTGGACCTTGGACCTGACATAGAGTTATAGAGACGTGAGGAAGGTTAGGCTAAAGGAAGGGGCTGAGTTGACTCAAAAGACCCAGCTTATAAGGGTCACTTACATGTCACCAGTGCATGAGCCTGACCTTTGTGGTGTGTGGCTGCCCCCTCAAAATGTCTGTTGCAAATAACACACGGAAAACTGAATTTCACTGCTAGATGGATGCCCGAATGCCTGTCAGGGTTCCCATCTCAAGCAAACTGAATGCTCCTGCAGATGAGCAGGAACTGTGGGAAAGCTGCTGCCTTAGTCTGACACAGCATTTTGTTGCTAATAAATAACATTTCACAAGCTAATTTCAATGGATGGACCAACATGAACCGTGCCTTATGCCAGCTCATTGGAAAAAACAATTCCAAAATACAAGGTAGAGCAGAGAAGAAACGTATCTTAGCAAAGAAAAAACCAACAACAACCAAAAACCAACCTGACAGGTTTACTCTGCAGGCCTGGAGAATGGTGTTGAACTCAGCCTATACCGGGGTTTTTTGGCACAGCCCCTTCGGGTGCTGGGGAGCACAGTCAGGACCTTCAGGTTGCTACTTCTGGTTTGTGGGCTCCTGCAGTTCCACGAGTTGTCACGATGCAAACCGGTGTCTGGAAAGCTGTCAGACTACTGGAAGAGGATTATAGCCAAACTTACACCTGGATTCAAGAAAATGTCTGAAAGTTTGACCTCCATAAAGCAAGTGGTACCAAAGCCTTACTGCAGCAGTTCACTTATTAACAGCCTGGAATAACGAATGGGACGAAACTTTATTGTAATTTCCTGTTCTTAGTTTGGAGGTGGGTTTGTGGGATCCAAAGGGACCTGATGCATTAATTCAAAACACTGAATTGTTCTAAGAGGCTGGATGTTCCCCGAGGGTCTGTGGCTCACCCAAAGGTTAGATCAGTTAGCCAGAGTGTTAGATCCAGCAAGGATTTGTCACGTGCTGCCTTCTGTTTTTCTCAAAAAGAATGAGAGAGGTACAGCGCAGAGCAACTGGCAGCATGAGTTGAGTGAACGAGAAAGCTTTTTGTTTGGACCAGTAAAAGAATGAAAGACCGTAAAGAGAGCTAAGTATGCTATTTAATCTTTTCTAGTGAACCCCCTGGAAAGTGTTACTGATTACTTTTTTTCAAGTGGAAACTCTGAAATAATAGTACTTTTTCTGTTCTTCTGGTTCTTATGTGAATGTACAGATTTCAGCTGTTGCCCAGCTATTTAAAAAAAATAAAACCAGAATGTCTCTTCTGTAGCTGTTTTGACTGTCCAGGCATTAAGCACTTCAGGCTTCAGGGTTTTCTTGTTCGGTTGTGTGGGGGGTGTGGTGTTGGTGTTGGTTTGGTTTGGTTTTGCTTTTTTTTGGTAAAGTGTCCATGCTGCATAGCCTCTGGCCTTCTGTTCTGAGCCTACAGTGATGCGAAAAAAAATGAGGAAATGTCCAAATCCTGCAAATCCTGTTATCATCTTCCTCATGTAGGCTAAAGCCATCAAGCCTTTTTGTTGGTTGTCAAAGCCAAATTCTTACAAGCAAATTCCTAAGCTCCCGCTCAGAGTACAGGTACGGCAAGGGAACCATCATGCTAGAAATGGTGCTGGAGCTGCTAGTGCTTAAGGTTGCTGAGTGACCACAACACAGCTTTTTGTTTTCAAGATGGAAACGCTGTATTTTCTTTCAAAGTGAAATGCACCCAACTGTGCTTGCAGATTTTAACTAAAACTCCAGTTCTGTGATTGATGGGCAGAATGAAATAGACTTCAGGGTTTTCTGTGCAGAAATTAATTCATGGGTTTGTATGACATCCCTCATTTTATATTCAGTTCTGAGTTTTTTATTCCTTCTTTGGTTTTGGGGTTTTTTGTTTGGTCTTTTTTTTTGTGTATGTTTGTGGATTTTTTTGTTAGTACCTCCTCTGGTAACAGTTTCAGGAAAAAACAAGTCAGGAAATCATAGAAAATTACATTATTTGGCCCAAGAACATTCTGCACAGGCAGAGGGTTACTATCAGCTCTGGTGAACACTCAACTGGTTCCCTTCTGGAGCACTCAATGAGGCAAAGAGACGAAGTCCTAAAAAGAATATCTAATTATGTGAGAAAGTCATGCATTTTCAAAGGCCATGACAGGAAATGAACAAGATGGATCTCATTAGCTTTGATCATGTGGCAATGTTTCTTCATTAAGATGGCAGGCAGTATCATTATTTCTTGAAAAATGAAAATGGAAGAGAATCTGTGATTGATGGTAAAAGGAGAAAAGCAAGTAATAGGACAATTAGGTCGTTGTAGATCAATTGCAAGACAGCTAAGAACTAGTATCCTGAAATTAAACCTGTTATAGATTTACTGTACAATACAGATGAACACATCTCTCTTAATTTTCTCTGTATGGAAGCAAAATACCTACATAACCAATCTGGATAATTTCAGTGTCTTGTTAAAGCTGGAAAGTGGTTTAGGACATGTAAATAAACAAATGTCTGTTTTGAAAAGAATTTTGGACATCCCAAATTAAGAGACAATTTAAATCTGTTGTTGTGCTATCTCAAGCAGAGACCTAAATTGTGTGTCTGCTACTTTTGGTATCAGCATCTTCAGTAAGAAAATAGAAGGTACCCCAGAATCTCCCCTGTGACTATATGCTGTCATTTATTGTTTGCCTGGAACTCTGACTTGGCTGGCCTCAATACTCCAACAGCATTCTTGTAGTAATTAGTACATGCTGCATTAAGAAGATCAGTCGTTCTACGTTAGCTTCAGGTATGGCAGATCAGATACACAGCAATACCACACATGTGTGTTCTCCAGCAAGTCAGCAATTTAAACAGCAGTGAAGGTTCATTTCACCATGTGTTTGCAGCAGATGGTACACTCCAGGCCTCCTTGGTAGCATCACTTGGTGTCCATGAGGAGGAACGTGGAGGGTACTAATCCAGGGACTGTAGAGGAAGCAGCAGTCTCTCCACAATGTCCAAGCCCTTGTCGATGAGCAGCTCCCCTCTACAGTAGGCCAGGTCAGCAGATGGGGCACCCATTACAGTGTCAGAAAGTCTCTCACACTTCCTCCTAGTGCTTCTGCTGGGTTCAGGCTTTGTTGGCTTGGCTGTTTCTTGGGACACAGCTCTAAGCCTCTCCACTATTGTTAGGACACTGAATCTGCTCTGTAGTTAAAGATCCACAGGTGGAGCAGGAGTGGTCCTCCTTGTGCAAAAAGTCATCACCTCCCAACCTTCACCATTGAAGAAGCCTCCACTTGCCAGCTTGATAAGCACAGGCTCTGCCTGCCCCTCCTTTGGGACAACTGGATGGTCAGGCTCTTGTTTGGACATGACCCAGTCAAGCTCCTGCTCGATGGATCTGAGACGGTGCAGTCTGTTGACCTCCTGCTGCTCCTTTACTTGGCAACAGATATCCTCCAACAGCACACAGCCCCTGTGAGCGAAGGCACCATCACCCCCGCCCTGGCCTCACTGAGGCCCCACTCCTCCCCACTGCATGCCCGGGAGATCACACCCAGAGATCTGCATCTTCCTATGGCAGTCCCTTCTAGGTCAAGATCAGGTGCAGTTGCTTGGGCCTGTGACTGGTGATTCATCACCACCATTGCTGAGCACGTGTGTATGGTTCTCAGCAGAGTTCCTGCCTTGTTCTGCACGAACTGCAGTCTGTGCTCTGTTGCTGCACTCATTGAACTGAAGTACAGAAAGAGCATCATCCTGATTCCAAGAATAATTTGAAGCTAGTGGTCTTGCTTAAACATTGGCAAGGCTGTTTTTTTGATTTTTTTTTCTTTCTCCTCCTCCTCTATGTTCCTCATCACCACCTTTCTCTTCCATCCAGGTTTCATCCTCTCCACAGCAGCAATACAAGGAGGGTAAGGAGTACACCTTCATTTTGGTGATACAACATCACTGGATTTACCTTGGGGTAAAAGACTGCTAATGACCATCCAGAGTTTCTGATTACTTCTTCAACTCAGTCCTCTCCCTTCAATGTCTTCCAAAATGTTGTTTTAGATGTTTGGTCTTTTCCATAACCTGCGTTTTACCATGTGTCCAGCTCTCCTAAATCAACCTCTCAGATCAAAGCCACATTTACTCATATCTTGCAGCACAAGCCTCATGGTAGTTCTTAATGTTGCTTTATGTCCCTGTTCATTAACTAGTAAACCAATCACGTCAAATCGCATGCTTTGAATATGATTCCTAATTTTTAGTGCCACCACACTGCGTTTAATCATAGGGTTCCCATTCTGCTTGACTTCAATTGCTTGTGGACAGATCCGTGCTCTACCTGCCACGACTGTGCAGGGAATTGTCACACACAAGTGGCCTCTGTGTTGTTCCCCTTGTCTGCAATGAGGGATTCATCACTTGAATATAGTGCACCTCAGACAGAGCTTGAAGCTTTCTTTGTCTCCAGAAAGAGATGCACTTGTCCCTGGTGTTAAAATAGACATGCCATGTTTTACATCAAAAAGTGTTCAAGTGCTACTGACCGAATGTCAATTTGAGAAAGCAGTGACTGTTATACCCAAAACAGAATGCCTCCAGGAAGGGCGATGGTTGTGAGATCCCAGTTCATTTTACTGACCCAAAACCCCTTTGAGGACACTGCCAAAAGCTACATACTGGATCTGCGTGTGCCACACCAGAAATGCTCTTCCTTCTCATCTTTCAATTATTCTATCAACTTGAAAATTCTTGCCTATGTGAGTGACATGGGTCAAGAGTGAGTCAGCTTGTGTCAGTGTTGATTAAATAAGTATTTACAAACTGCGGACGTCTACTCTCCTGGTATAATTATCTTGTTCTCAGCCTTCGGATTTTCTTCGCATTTTTGTTCTGCAATGCTCTTTCAGCACGAATTTTTTCCTTTACCTTTTAAAAACCTGACTTTTCTTTCTGTAGACAGCAGAGGGAGCCACGTCCCTTGCTTAAGACAGACCTTGGCGGTGCCTGTTTCCACTCCTCTTTTTTGCTCTTTTTTCAGCCCACATGAGCTACAACGATTCTCAGACCGTACCGTTTCTTTACAAGGCTGTGGCACAGTG
>JAHSPS010051377.1:0-15012 GCA_033628365.1 Calidris temminckii | reverse complement strand
AAGTGCCACGTCTACACGTTTCTTAAATCCCTCCAGGGATGGTGACTCCACCACCTCCCTGGGCAGGCCTGACCACTCTCTCAGGAAAGTAATCCTTCCTGATATCTAATCTAAACCTCCCCTGCCGCAAGGGGATTATGTGTATTTCATGCTGTCATTCCCAATGTACTGCTCTTTTGAATGATGGCTACCACTTATCTGTACTGAAGTATTGAGTGAGATTGGTAAAGACTGTGTATATTGTAACAAACCTGGCTCTAAGAACAAGCAAAATTAAATTAATAGGCTCCTTCATTGTTAGCTTTCTCATCAGTGGCATTTCTGTTGTTAATTTGTTGTTAAAACTGGTGCTGCCTCTTGCCCAAGATATAGTCAAAGAGACTACTGTAGAGTCCTCTGATTATATGCAAAAGCATGCTGATTTAACATGTCTGTATTTGGATAGCTAATATTTTATTTGGCTATTCTTTTGAGAGTAAAACGTGCTGTGTTTTATTTTCTAGGTAGTTACCACAGACTTAAGTCTTCTGTGTTTCAATAAATTCTTGACACAGGCAGTGGAAACTAACATTAATATTAAAAACACTAGTTTTAACATGTTGGACCAGAGCAATCTTTCATCTAAGGACCAAGCCAAGGCCCAGTAGCATAACCATCTTTCAGAACAACTAAGCTTAGAAAATCTCTGTGATTCAAACAGCAAAATTAATGGCACAAAATGAATCTGAAACACAACTCTGACTCCAAGGAAAAGCTTAGCAGCAGTTTACTCTGATTATTTGTAGACACTTATTTTAAGAAGACAAAGTTATATCATCAGCAATAAAGGGGGTCTTGACATACTTTTTAGACAATGGAAGGCCACTTCGTACAAATTGTTCCATAGCTTCATCTATATAGGCCTCTTATGTGGTAGATCTTTCTGCATCTGCCATGGTTCAGGATTCTGTGTCATGTTAGATGCTTTCCATCTGCATGTTTGAATATTCTTGTTTGGTGAGAGAGGCTTCTTGCTACAACTGGAATTAAGATTTAAGTTTCTTGGAAATGTGTTTCTCTTAATACAAAGGCTATATGACAGCAAATATTTTTAGTCTTTCTGTGGTATTTTTCTAATCTTTCTTTCAACCTACCTTTGGACTTGAAAAATATCACTGCTGCTTTCCAGAAATGAAGCTTTATTACATTATAAGTATTATCCTTTTAGTTTTGATTCTGAACTGTGAGTGTTATAGTGAATTGAATCAGTAACCCCTGCCTTCTCCTTCTGCTTTGACCCAGCTCACAGCCTCAGTAAAATTTACATGATTAAAGCCATATATATAAAGCTATATATTTATTTATACATGTGTCGTGGTTTCAGCCAAAATCACCACAACCGAACTGACAGATGGCCCTTTCCCCCGCCAGAAAGGGGAGAGGAAGAGATAAGGAGATTAAAAAGTTTAGAATTAACTAAACTACTTTAATGAAAAATTAATATTAAAATAAAAGAAAAGATAATAAAATAATGAAATAGATACAATATATATACAAAACCGTATCAAGCTCCCAGGATGACAGTCCCGTCACCAGCAGGCACTGGTGAAGTCCCAGACTGGACTCAGCGATGGATGGGAACTGGATTCCAGCTCTGGAGTCAGGAACACACAGATCAGGATCAAAAGCAGATGAACTGACAGGGTCCTCTTTGGACGTCGGCCATTGCAGGAAGAGAGTTGACCCTTTGATCCCTCAGCTTTTATACTGAGCATGGGGCAGATGGGATGGAATACCCCTGTTGGTCAGGTTTGGGTCACCTGTCCTGTCCGTTCCTCCCCACAGATGTGGCCCCTCTACGTTTTTCCATTTCCGACCCTCTAAGGGGCAAATAACGAAAATTGGCTGACCTTGGTTGTTATAGCAATAAGTATAAGCAAGGGCCTCTCTGCATACCGTTCCTTGGCATTTAGCACAAACATTGGTCTTATCACTCTGAGAAGGAACAGTTTTCTCCACAATATGCCGTTAATTTCAGAGAGTTAGAAGAGGCCTAGCTAAAGTGTAAAGTTACAGAACACAAAATTGATCTGGTTTTACCTCAAACCAGGACAAACATCTTTGTTGGAGACATGGACAGTGGGATAGAGCACACCCTCAGCAAGTTTGCCGATGACACCAAACTCGGTGGTGCGGTCGACACGCTGGAGGGAAGGGATGCCATCCAGAGGGACCTGGACAGGCTTGAGAGGTGGGCTCGTGCAAATTGCATGAAGTTCTGCCCCTCTACTCTGCGCTTGTGAGACCCCACCTGGAGTACTGTGTCCAGCTCTGGAGTCCTCAGCACAGGAAGGACATGGACCTGTTGGAACAGGTCCAGCGGAGGGCCACAAAGATGATCAAAGGGATGGAGCACCTCTCCTATGAGGACAGGCTGAAAGAGCCTGGAGAAGAGAAGGCTGCAGGGAGACCTTATAGCAGCCTTCCAGTACCTGAAGGGAGCTACAGGAGAGCCGGAGAGGGACTCTTTGTCAGGAAGTGTAGTGAAAGGACAAGGGGTAATGGTTTTAAATTGGAAGAGGGGAGATTTAGATTAGATACTAGAAAGAAATTCTTTACTGTGAGGGTGGTGAGGCACTGGAACAGGCTGCCCAGGGAAGTCGTGGCTGCCCCATCCCTGGAGGTGTTCAAGGCCAGGCTGGATGGGGCTTTGAGCAATCTTGTCTAGTGGGAGGTGTCCCTGCCCATGGCAGGGGGGTTGGAACTCGAGGATCTTTAAGGTCCCTTCCAACTCTAACCATTCTATGATTCTATGATCTTGAGTGCCATCATGTGGTATATGAAGGACAACCAGGTGATCAGGCCCAGTCATTGGACCCAATATTGACCCTGGGGTACACCACTACTGGCTCACTGCCAGTTGGATTTTGTGTCACTGATCTCAACTCTTTGAGCAGGGCAGTTCAGCCAGCTTCCATTTTACCTGATTGCCCACTCATCTAGTCTGCACTTCATCAATTTGTCTATGAGGCTGTTATGGGATGCAGTCACAAAAGCCTTGCTAAAGTCAAGATAAACACTATCAGCTGTTCTCTCATCATTCATGGAGCCAGTCATTTCTTTGCAGAAGGCTATCAGGTTGGTCAGGCATGATTTTCTCTTCATAAATCCATGCTCATAACTCCCAATCACCTTCTTGTCCTTAATATCTTTGAAAATGGCTTCCAGGAGGATTTGCTCTGCCACTTTCCAAGGGATTGAGGTGAGGCTGACTGGCCTGTAGTTTTCCAGATGCTCCATCTTGCCCATCTGGAATCTAGGGGTGACATTCACCTCCCCCAAACACCACAACCTTTCAAAGATAATTAATGGATTAATGGTGGTCTCGCAGTGACATTAGCTAGATTCCTCAACGCTCATAGGAATGGCCCATCAGGTCCCATGGACTTCTGTATGTCCAATTTGTTTCAATATTCCCTAACCTGTTTTTCCTCTGTCAAAGGTACGTCTTCCTTTCTCCAGACTTTCCCACTAGTCTCAGGGGCTTGTAATTTCCAGAAGCAAGTCTTTCCAGTAAAGACTGAGATGAAGAAGATATTAAGTACTCTAGCCTTTTCCATATACTTTGTCACCAGGACCCCTGCCCCATTCAGCAGTGGGCCCATTCTTTCTTTCCCTTGTCTTCCTTCTGCTGCTGCTATGTTTGTAGAAGTCTGTCTTGTTGCTGTTCACCTCCCTCACTTGATTCAACACTTTGTATGCTCGGATAGTGTCTCTATATTCCTTCTGGGTGATCTGACCCTGCTTCTACCTCATGTATGTTTCTTTATTATGTTTTACTTCTGTCAGGAGCTCCTCGTTTACTTCTGCAAGCCTCCTACCACCTAGGCTTGACTTCCTGCACATCAGGAGGACTGTTCCTGAGCTTGGAGGAGGTGAGCCTTAAAAAAAACCAGTTCTCTTGGGCCCTTCTTTTCAGAATTGTCTCCCATGGGATTCTTCAAGGCCGGTCAATGAGCAGGCAAAGGTCTGCTCTCCTGAAGTCCAGGGTTGTGATTCTGCTATTTAGTTTTTTACTACCTCTCAGGACCCGAACTCCACCATCGTTGTATTTAGGCTGCACAGCCTTAAGTGCCCTAGGAGTAGTAGAATCTGAAATTAAATTTTACCTTTTGTAAATTGCTTAAGACTTAGAACTATTTGATTTTATATTAAATATATGTGCTCTGTGGATAACATTCTTTTGGAAGTCCTTAAGGCTCTGTTTAAAGAAGGCTTTCTAATGTTTCTGTCTTTATCTTACCTCATTTGCTTTCCATTCCCTAAGCATGGAAGTGCAGTAAACACAAAGACTTTTCTCCTGATTATTTTAAACAGGTTTTACTGTAGCCTCCTTCTGAATTGCAAATATTTTGCTACTGCTATTTGCAATTAACATTTCCCAGTAAATGCTTTTTAAACCTTGTGGAAAGACCAGGAAATACAATCTTAGACAAAATATTAATAGTTGCTTTTGTTTAAAGACTTTACCTTTTTACACATAGGTAACATGGAATTTAAGTTTCATGATCTCTGTAAGGATAATGTATTGCAGTTGTTTTTCCAGAAGCTAAGAGGAAGAGGGAATGATGCAGTTTTAGGGGAAGATTATTTTCTATACACAGGAAAAACTCAGCTGATTAATGAAACAAAAAAAAGTATGTTGTTGTAAGGGCAAGCAAATGTTCCATATTCCGAGATTTTTCCCTGTACCTCTAAAAAAACCCCACTTTTTTGTTTTCAAAAGGATTGCTTATTTGTCCTCATGAACAGTCATATTGATGATGCGTGGATGGTTCATCATTTAGCATTTGCCTTCACAGTATTTGAAAACTGTGCTAACCAGGGGAACCCTATGAAGTCCCACTCAGTCTAATTTCTGGAGCAACTTTGAAGGAAAGGGAAAGAAGAAAGAGAATGTATGTGTTTTGACTACAGAATGGTTGCTGATAATTCAGTTCTCTTCGAAGCATAGTTTGCATCTGTTTTTACACATTAAGAATAGGAATTATTAAGTAATAACTTTCCTCTTCCAGGAAAGGTGTTAATGCATATTTTTGAGAATTTAATGCAATGACTGTAAAACTGTTCTCTCAAACACCCCATCAACTCTGGATAACTCTGCAACCACAAAGGGCTTTCTGAAATCATGGTTAGAGTTCCAGGATTGGAGCTCAGTCAAAATCTATTGTTTGGATTGTCAGGAGATTGATGTTGGAATCCTCAGCTGGGAAATGAGGGGGGAGGGGGGGCTAACTGGGCCTGTTAGGACTAAACTCAAGGGAAACACGCCAGGGCTTGAGGGATGGTGGACTAGCAAGGACTCTTACTCTACCAATTCATTTCAGAGAAGTGATAGACACCTAGAAATTATGGAAACACCTGAGAGGGGCCTGGTAGGAAATGGGGCCCACACTCACAAAAAGATGTTGAAACCATTAGCTGGTCTGAAGTGCATCTATACCAAATGCACGCAGTATGAACAACAAACAGGGGGAGCTTGAAGCCATGATGCACCAGGAAAACTATGACATAGTGGCTATCACAGAAACGTGGTGGGATGCCTCACATGACTGGAGTGCCACAATCGAAGGCTACAAGCTCTTCAGGAGGGATAGACAGGAAAGGAGAGGTGGCGGAGTGGCTGTGTGTGTTAGAGAATGCTACAAGAGCTCAGAAATTAAGTATAGTGATAACAAGGTCGAGAGTGTTTGGATTAGGGTAAGGGCATTAAAGGTGATATCACTGTGGGAGTCTGCTATAGACCTCCCAACCAAAGCAGTGAGGTGGATGAAGCCTTCTATAAGCAACTGGGAGAAATATCGCAGTTGTTTGCCATTGTTCTTGTGGGGGACTTTAACCTCCCCGATATCTGCTGGGAATACAACACGGCAGACAGGGAACAATCCAGGAGGTTCCTGGAATGTGTGGAGGATAACTTCCTCATGCAGCTGGTAAGTGAGCCGACCAGGGAAAGTGCCCTCCTAGACCTGCTCCTTGTGAACAGGGAAGAACTTGTGGGGGAAGTAAAGGTTGGAGGCCGTCTAGGGCACAGTGATCATGAGATGGTTGAGTTCTCGATCCTTGGAGAAACAAGGAGAAGGGTTACCAAAATTGCCACCTTAGACTTCTGGAGGGCAATCTGTTCAGAAGACTGCTAGACAAAATCCCTTGGGAGGATGCCCTGAAGGATATAGGAGTCCAGGAAGGATGGACATACTTCAAGAAAGAAGTCTTAAAGGCACAGGAGCAGGCTGTTCCCATGTGCCGAAAAACAAGTAGGCATGGAAGGAGGCCAGCCTGGCTAAATAGGGATCTCTTGCTGGATCTCAAAACAAAAAGAGAGTCTACGACCTTTGGAAGAGGGGGCAAGTCTCTCATGAAGACTATAAAGATGTAGCGAAGCTATGCAGGGAGAAAATAAGGGGAGCCAAAGCGCAGCTAGAGCTCAACCTAGCTACAGCCGTTAAGGATAATAAAAAATGTTTCTATAAATTCATTAACAACAAAAGGAGTATTAGTGAAAATATCCTTTATTGGACGCAGAGGGAAACATAGTCACAAAGGATGAGAAAAAGGCTGAGGTCCTCAACACCTACTTCGCGTTGGTCTTTAGCAGTGGAACTAGCTGGTCCCTGGACACCCAGCCTCATGAGCTAGGAGACAGGGAGGGGAAGCAGAATGAGGGCATCACAATTAAAGAGGAAGAGATCAGTGACCTGCTAAGCCGCTTGGATGCACACAAGTCTATGGGACTGGATGGGCTACACCCAAGAGTGCTGAAAGAGTTGGCAGACGTGCTCGCCAAACTGCTTTCCATCATTTACATGAAGTCATGGCTGACTGGGGAGGTCCCAATGGACTGGAGGGTGGCAAATGTAACACCCATCTACAAGAAAGGCAAAAAGGAGGATCCAGGAAACTATAGACCGGTCAGCCTAACCTCGATACTAGGGAAGGTCATGGAGCAGGTCATCTTGAGTGCCATCAAAACCCACATAATGGGCAACCAGGGGATCAGGCCTAGTCAGCATGGGTTTATGGAAGGCAGGTCCTGCCAGATGAACCTGATCTCCTTCTATGACAAGATAAACAGATTATTGGATGAGGGAAAAGCTGTTGATATTGTATACCCAGACTTTTGAAAAGCATTCGATACTGTCACCCATACAATTCTCGTGGAAAAACTGGCTTCACACGGCCTGGATGAGCATATGATCCGCTGGATCAAGCACTGGCTGACTGGAAGGTCCCAAAGAGTGGTGCTCAATGGAGTTAAATCCAGCTGGCGGCCGGTCACAAGTGGTGTGCCTCAGGGCTCAGTGTTAGGACCATTTCTGTTTAACGTCTTTATTGATGATCTCGATAAGGACATAGGGTGTATCATCAGCAAGTTCACAGATGACACTAAGTTAAGCAGGGGTGTTGATTCCCAGGAGGATAGGGAAGCTCTACAGAGAGACTTAGATTGGATCATTGGGCCAACATCAATGGCATGAGTTTCAACAAGGGCAAGTGCCAGGTTCTGCACTTAGGCCACAATAGCCCCATGCATCAGTACAGGCTTGGGGAAGTGTGGCTGGAAAGCTGCCTGGCAGAAAGACACCTGGGGGTTCTAATTGACACGCGGCTGAATATGAGCTGGCAGTGTGCCCAGGTGGCCAAGAAAGCCAACGGCATCCTGGCTTGTATTAGAAATAGCGTGACCAGCAGAAGTAGGGAAGTGATTGTGCCCTTGTACTCAGCACTGGTGAGGCCACACCTCGAGTATTGTGTCCAGTTCTGGGCACCTCAATACAAGAGAGATATCGAGGTGCTGGAGCGAGCGCAGAGGAGGACAACGGAGCTGGTGAAGGGTCTGGAAAACAAATCATATGAGGAGCGGTTGAAGGAGCGGGGACTGTTTAGTTTGAGGAAGAGGAGGCTGAAGGGAGACCTCATCACTCTCTACAACTACTTGAAAGGACACTGTAGAGAGGTTGGTGCTGGTCTCTTCTCACAGGTAATTAGTGACAGAACGAGAGGGAAGGGCTTCAAGCTCCAACAGGGTAGGTTTAGATTGAACATTAGGAAAGAATTTTTCACAGAGAGAGTGGTCGGGCATTGGAATAGGCTGCCCAGGGAGGTGGTTGAGTCACCATCCCTGGATGTGTTTAAGAGCCGTTTAGATGTGGTGTTGGGGGATATGGTGTAGGGGAGAACTTTGTAGAGTAGGGTAGATGGTTGGACTCGATGATCCCAAGGGTCTCTTCCAACCTAGACGATTCTATGAAAAGTTTAAGGCTTCTGCACTGCAGGCATGGAATACCTTGGTCTTTGCTAGTTAACCTGATGTAATAGCTCATGCGAGTAAGGTGGAAGTAAAATGAAATATTTTATTTCCTGAAACTAAGTGTAACGATCCAGTTACTAAAAGTATAAAAACAGGTGAGCAAAACTGAAAAAAGCCCCTACATGTATTAATCCAGCACTTAGATCACAGCTAAAGTTCTTTCTTGGCCTACAGCATCCTGTATGAAGATGGTAAGGCACGTCTGTTGACCACTGAGTAGAGAGAGAATGATGTTAGGGCACTGCTTGTACATTGATTCCCCTCCTGCATGTCTCCCCATTTTATTTAACTTTTTCCTCAATGGCTGTTTTTTTATTGTAAGAGAGGGAGTGGCCTTTAAATACTTTTAAATTTTGAACAGTTTGGCTAAAACAGATTCATCATTTGCTTCTGGCATTTTAATGGCAGCTTGTGTGAACCAAGGCTTTCGGCATTGTTTCTTTTTTTTTCTTGCTATTCTTCTGAAATCCAAATATATATTTTTTTCATATTATTTTCCAAGCTAATTTTGTCCTGTGCTAGGGACTGACAAATATAAAATTTAAGCAGGGTTTTGCTTCTGTTTTGGTTTTGGGAAGGAGACCAGTATCTCAGAATTTCATATTTACGTGAAGTGGGGTATCCCAGTCAGTTCTGACAGCACAGAGTTTTTCTATTTGTGAATTTTAGAGTTCATTTTTTCTAGTACCCTCCACTGAGAGATGCAAGGAGAAGACACGAATGCTCAGAGCAGTAATAGATTCTACACCTCTGCTAACTGTCTTCAAATGAGATGTACTAGTCAAAACACAGGAAATCTTTATGTAACGATCCTATAGATAGAATAGTCATACCAGAGTTTAATTTTGCATAATATATAACAAAAGATCTTGAATTCTCCAGTTAAACTTCTCTAAGTTTAAGCTAATTAAGAAGCTATCAGGATGGATGAAAGAAATTATTTAACTTGGATCTTAAATCTGGATTCCATTTATAAAAACAATATGAGTGCACTGATTAGCATTTTGAAATAAGTACTACCTGAAGCAAATGCATGGGCATTTTAAAATAAAATAAATTTCTGACAATTGCTTGGAATTACATAAATTTCTGTAACATATTAAACACTAATAAAGAAAGCACTTCCCAGGTTTATCTATGGAGATTCCATAACAACTGACCTACTTGCTCAAGGAAGTATCACAAATTTGTAATCTTTTTCAGCCCAGATAGATAGCTTAAAAAATACTGCAGTCACTTCTCAGTTCAGATTTGGGGTATGGAAGGTCTTAAAAGCTAAAATATTCATCTGAAACCTTAAGTCTTTTAGTGCCAAGATACACAGTTCTTTACCACCTAAGACAGATGGCAGTTAGACCATTAATACTGATCACCTACATGCACAGTGCTCAGCCTTATTTTCTCCAGTCAATTTAACTTTTAAAGAAAATTTGAACTGTAACTCCAGGTAAAATCAATTTAATTGGTATAGATTCCCAGTCAAGTTATAACAAAACCATTAACTTATTTCATTACAACCCTTCCTGTTTAAAGATAGTTAAGGTAAGTTTTCAAGGGTTTATTCCCTAGGGCAATTAAACTACCTCTTATTGAACTTGGCTACCAAAAGAGCATTTAAATGGGAAATCTATTTTTCCTTCCATTTCTTGTGAAAATATTTTCATTTGCTGGCGGAGCATTCAGTGGATTTAATGCAAAAATCGAATAATAGAGCTAAGCCCGACCTATTAAAGGTGGGTTTTTTTTACCCAGACTCTTTGGTATTCCTGTTTTAAAATAAGAAGCCTTTTGCTTTGCTAAAGGGCAAGGAAACCGTTTAACAAGGTACTCAGGCCCCGTTCGTGCAGGGATTAGTCAGATGCACTCATAACTGCACCTTCCCCACGTGTGATGAAGCTATCTAATCGCCTCAGTCAGCCCAGCGGGGCGCTGTGTGCGGCGTCCGGGCTGCCGTGCTCGCTTCCTCCGCTATGGGGGCGCCAGAGCTGCTCTTTCCAGCGGCCCCCTCCTCTGGCAACCTGGGGCTAGTAGAGTATGCGTGTAATGAGGGAGGGGGGGGACGCAACTCCGCGCTGGTCACGACGGCCTCGCTGGCTCCTTGGGAAACCGGAGGGAAGAGAGTTTTTTTCCCCTCCTCTCTTGCAGGGGGCCCTCGCGGCCGAGCTCGGAGATCCATCTGCGCGGAGCGAGGGCGCCCACTCCCCCGTGNCCCCGTGAGCCCCAGCCAGCACAGGAAGAACGGCTGCCCTCCCAGAAACATCTCCAGGGAGCAGTCGAGTTCGCTGCTAGAGCGCCCGCATGTTAGGACGCTCTGGCAGGCGCCGCGTGCTCCTCTCTGTCGTCAGGCCCGCCTTTCCGGCTGCGTGTGGCACAGCCGCGAGTGGAACAGTTGTGCAGGCTCCGCCATGATGAACAGTGGAGTGATCGGGGTGCCGCTCGGCTTCCCCTTGGGCCCTACGTCTGTCATCCAGGTCACAAACCTGTCCTCGGCAGTGAACAGTGAGCAGATGCGGACTCTCTTCGGCTTCCTGGGAGATATCGAAGAGCTGCGCCTCTATCCCCCGGAGTAAGTAGGGTCTGCGCGGGCCTCCGGAGCGATAGAGACTTGGGAGGAGGAAGAGGCCTAGAGAGGTCGAGAGGATGGAGGGAAGGGGAAATGGCCCTATGTGCCATTTATGGGTGCGGGCACCAGAGTCTCCCGCACAGGATGGGGTGTCACGTGGTCTCACCCCTTTGTATGGGGCAGGAGCGTTAGAGGAAAGGGGCTTTGCCCAGATCTAAGATGGCGGCCCCGGTCCGTAGGAGTTGAGCAGTTGCGGAATCTCTGAAGCGGCCTGTCGTAATACGGCGGGTTTTGTGTTCTCGTGGTGGCGGCTGCCGGCACAGAGTCACAGCCTAAGGCCTGGCGAGAAGTATGCTCTCAGGTTGCCCTGAGGCGCTTCCTCGGCGCAGGTCTCGTTTTCCCTCCTTTTCCTGAAAACCTCTTTTCTGTGGTCCACCTTTCTTTTCGCTCGGACTCATTCCAAGTGGAGAGGGGTCGGGCGGGACGCCCTAGGCCCGACCCCCTCCCGGCTGGCTACCAGGCCGCGCCGCCCGGGCGATGCGTGCCGGCGGGACCAACTCTTTGTTCGCAGGACTCTTCTCCTTCGAGAAAGGGCCGCTCGAACAGAAGCCAACATAACTGTTAACAGAAGAACGGTATCTGCACTGTGCTCAGAAATGCCCCCGATAAGGCGTTTGCAGTAAATGAAAGTTAATCACGGACATTACACGTTTCTCTGAATTGTATCTGTCCTCATTATGTCAGCTGCATGCGAGGGATCCGTTCAGAGGGGAGATAATACTGTTATTTTGCGTACCTTAGTGTTTCTTCCAAGCAGATGGTGGCCAACAGAAAACATGGGAGGAAAAGAAAAAGTTATTTCTTAATGCATCTGTTGTATTACAAAGTAAATGAAGACGTGCCCTTTCAAAGCATTTATATTTTTCATTATGAAAAATTAAATAGGAATAGCAAAAAGGGGCAGGGGGAGTCATTCACATCCATGCTTCAATTTTAATACAGAGGAATAAAATGTCATTTAAAAAAAAAAACTAAATATGAAATAAAGTTGGTATTTGTCCATTTTTATTTAAAAATGGATTATACTTGGTTATGTTTGATGACCATTCAGAAAAATTAAATATGATTTCCCTATGTATATAAAGTATATGTAGTAGGCATCCATTCATTTAAAGATAAAACAGACTTACCAAGTTTTAAACACTTAATGGTGATTTTTTTTTCCATTTTCTAAGTTTTTACTTTGCAGTTATTCCACACTACACTTAATACACTTGTTTTCTCCTGACTGTAATATTTTTTTTGTTATAGCTGTTTCTCTTAGTTTTCACTGTTATAAAGCAGATTTTAAGGTAAATAGATATTTTCTTGACATTCATATGCAAATAATGTTTGTGCCTCTCTATAAAATTTTGCCAGTTTGTGTATACGCATAAAATACTAAAATTCAGTACTGTAGCAGGGTTTGACTTGAAAATGTCAAGGTTATAATGCAGTAAATATCAGTTCGAAATGATTAATTTAGCTTTCAGAGACAGGATGTGGGATTGTGATTACTTATTTTACTCTTCGGTTTATTTACAATTTTTATGCATAACTTCTAGAAATAATTCTGGACATTTGACCTGATTTTAAAATTATTACCTTGGAAAAAAATTAGGCATTTGATCTAATGCCCTTCTTGTGAAACAGTAAAAACATGCTTCCTATTGACTCTCTAAAAATATATTTTAAAAATACTATGATAAGTTCAGAAAATAGTGTTTTATTGACAAGTGCACGAGTGGTAAAGGTGTATCCCAAGGAAAAAGATTCTACAATAGATGTCTGCAATTTGTTAAAACTTTTATGCTCCTATTTTTCCTTAGGTATTTAATGATTTAAGGCTTAGGTTTTTTTAAAAATAAATTCTTTCTATTAATTCACTTTAAAAGGAAATTTGCTTTTTACGTTAGAGTCAACATCAGACAAAAATTCATGTCATCCCAGTCTTAGCTTTACAAACATTTCTGTAAGCAATCCAAACTTCCAATGTATTCTAGAGCATGAATTTTGTTGCCTTCATGGAACAGCAGGAAACTCACTTTTCAGCTCAGTTTCTAGCTGAAAACCATAATTCAGTAAATTGAACTAATAAATTACAGGTCTCATGGATATTGGCTACTGAATGACAAATATCAATATGCTCTTTTAAATTTATTTCATGCTGAGGAATAAGAGGAAGGTGACATGGTAGCTTCCAGTCCTTACAGAATATTTGTATTACCTAGGTTAAGTAAAAGTTTTCACTGAGATTGGGACCCCGTTTGCTAGCCTTTGTACAGAAGCACATAGTTAAAAAAATAAACCCAACAATTCTTGTTTCAAGAATAATATATAGTCTAATATTAGAGTATTATTCTAATGTTTTTATAGATAGGTGTTAAAGTTACATGTTGCATTGTGTAGAATTGTAATCTGTTTTCTCTCTAATTCTGTATTGTAAGTATTCAGCATGCACGCAAAAATATTTTTACTTAGGCATGAGTTTGCAGAGCAGAGTGAAGTTGTGTTCTCTTCTGTATGCCTCATCTCATGTATTAAAAAAAAGGGCATTCAATTTAAGAGATTTATTGTAATATTTGTAATCCCATTGCCTTTGCTAGGCATGTTTATTTCTAACGGATATGAATTTGTAGCTAAACAGAATATATAGACATATGTGCATGCACACACTTTATAAGGCATATATACTCACCTTTTTTCTCATCCAGCATTATGGTCTTTCCAAATAAAAGTATAACTTATCCTTCACCTCTTCCAAATCAGTAATGTTTGTCAGCCTTCTACTTTTCCCCTTAACCTGCTGAAGTCTAATCCATAAAATGTGATTGTATTAAATACTTGTGTGAGCCGATGCAGGAACAACCACAAACAAAACCATGGATTAAGGGCAAAGAACAAATTTTATGTCAATAGCTCATGGATCAGGGAACCTCTGAAGCAGCACCCGGGCAGAGGCAGGCAAGCAGGGGCCGCAGGCACCGCGGAGCAAGAGTCCTTATTAGCAAGAGAGTCCTTATTAGCAAGGGAGTGAGGGAGCAAGAGAGCTCCCACTTGCTGTTTGGGCCTGTATTTCAAGGATTCAGGCAGGCAGAGTTTTCTGCTGTGCTTTGATCTCTTCAGCAGCAGGGCAGGAATCCCAGGCGTGTTCGATAAGGTGCCCCTGAGTCCATCCCAGGCCTATGTTATCTGAGTGCACATGTTCTACTTGTTGAGCACACAAAACTAAGCAACAATGAGTGTGATAGATGTGTTTTCCAGCACCCCACATGCGAGTCACTTGAGCGTATTTACAGTCCTCCTCGCCAATCTTCCCTTACTTTCCCACATTCCACCCCCTCGCTGAAGAGACTGCTTCTGTTGGGATTTACAAAACTGGACATGTCATTTAGGCTTGCAGGGTGCAGTACAGACTAACTTACAGAGGCATGCAAGAAACATATACAGAAAAAGAATAAACATATCTCTACAATAATGCTCTGAATCAGGTGTCCTGTTCCTCCTATCCAGGAATTAAACCCCTCAGCCAGCCAGGCACCACCAGGAGGTTGTTCCATTTGATGCATTCAGGCCTGGAGAATGTTGTGCTCTGGGCTGGCTGTTCCATCAGTTATGTTGAAACATGAAAACAACATGTTTTCAATGTCAAAGCAGCATTTCTGGTGTCCAGGGAGGAAATCATCTATCATCAGTCAATTTGTAATGATTTGAACAGTTAAATATTGAAAAGCTTTATTGAGTAACAATTGAATTTTTGCAGAATTAATTGTTTGAAAGCAGGGAGGCTCAAACTGTCTGCATTGGGTGTTGAAAGCCTTGCTTAGAGGCTAGCATACACCAGTGTTTCTTAGACATCGTTCTATCCTGCAGCAACTGCGGTATGGGTAAGGCATTTGAAATAAAACACATAGAGCCTTATTTAAATGTAATCTGCACAATTATTTCAGAACATCTTATTTTGTTATGTTATTAATTTCTGTTGTTGTCTCTTCTACCACCACCCCCCTGAAAAACATTTGGACCCTTAGAAGAATGTTTTGTAGCCTTTTACTTGATT
>JAHSPS010051365.1:22812-69448 GCA_033628365.1 Calidris temminckii | reverse complement strand
GACCTCTGGAGATCATCTAGTCCAACCCCCCTGCCAGAGCAGGTCCAACTAGAGCAGGTTGAACGGGAACATGTCCAGGTAGATTTTGAGTGTCTCCAAAGACAGAGACTCCACCACCTCTCTGGGCAGCCTGTTCCAGGGCTCTGCCACCCTCAAAGTAAAGAAGTTCCTCCTCATGTTTAGATGGAACTTCCTATGTTCAAGTTTGTGCCCATTACCTCTTGTCCTGTCACTGGGCACCACTGAAAAAAGACTGGCCCCATCCTCTTGACACCCATCCTTTAAGTATTTGTAGGCATTGATCAGATCCCCCTCAGTCTTCTCATCTCCAGGCTAAAAAGACCCAAGTCCCTCAGCCTTTCCTCATAAGAGAGATGCTCCAGGCCCCTAATCATCTTCGTAGCCCTCTGCTGTACCCTCTCCAGAAGTTCCTTGTCCTTCTTGAACTGGGGAGCCCAGAATTGGACACAGTACTCCAGATGGGGCCTCACCAGGGTGGAGCAGAGGGGGAGGATAACCTCCCTCGACCTGCTGGCCACACTCTTCCTGATGCACCCCAGGATGCCATTGGCCTTCTTGGCCACAAGGGCACATTGCTGGCTCATGGTCATCCTGTTGTCCACCAGGACTCCCAGGTCTTTCTCCTCAGAGGTGCTCTCCAGCAGGTCAGTCCCCAGCCTGTACTGGTGCAGGGGGTTATTTCTCCCCAGGTGCAGCACCCTACACTTGCCCTTGTTGAATTTCATCAGGTTCCTCTCTGCCCAGCTCTCCAGCCTGTCCAGGTCTCACTGTATGGCGGCACAGCCTTCCGGTGTGTGAGCCACCCCTCCCAGTTTTGTGTCATCAGCAAACTTGCTGAGGGTACACTCCATCCCCTCATCCAGGTCATTGATGAATATATTGAAGAGGACTGGACCCAGTACTGATTCCTGGGGAACACCACTTGTTACAGACCTCCAACTAGATTCTGTGCCCCTAATCACGATCCTCTGAGCTCTGTCTTTCAGCCAGTTTTCAATCCACCTCACTGTCTATTCATCTAGCCCATACTTCCTAAGCTTATCTATGAGGATGCTGTGGGAGACTGTGTCAAAAGCCTCGCTGAAGTCAAGGTAGACAACGTGCACTGCCTTCCCCTCATCTATCCATCCAGTCATGACATCGTAGAAGGCTATCGGGTTCGTCAGACATGATTTCCCCCTGGTGAATCTGTGTTGACTGCTTCTGATAGCTTTCTTTTCCTCCATATGCTTTGAGATGATGCCCAGAACAAGTCACTCCATCATCTTTCCAGGGACGGAGGTGAGGCTGACCGGCCTGTAGTTTCCCGGGTCCTCCTTCTTGCCCTTTTTGAAGACTGTCGTGACATTGGCTTTCCGCCAGTCCTTGGGCACCTCGCCTGTTCTCCAGGACTTTTCGAAGATGACGGAGAGCGGCCCAGCAATGACTTCTGCCAGCTCCCTCAGTGCTCGTGGGTGCATTCCATCAGGACCCATGGACTTGCGGATATCCAGTTTACTTAACTGTTCCCTAATTTGATCTTCTGTAACCAAGGGGAAGTCTTCCTTCATCCAGACTTTCTCTGTTACCTCCAACGTCTGGGACTCCTGGGGGCTGGCCTGAGCAGTAAAGACAGATAGGAGCAGCAGCATGCTCACACACCCTGGTCCTCATGGGGGACTTCAACCGCGCTGATATCTGTTGGAAGGACAACACAGCAGGGCACAGGAAATCCAGGAAGTTCTTGGAATGCGTTAATGATAACTTTCTTCTTCAAATGATCGAGGAGACAATGAGGAAAGGAGCTGTGCTGGACCTTGTCCTTACCAACAAGGAGGGGCTGGTGGGGAATGTCAAGTTCAAGGGTAACCTCGGCTGCAGTGACCACGAAATGGTAGAATCCAAGACTCATAGGGCAGCGAGGAGGACGTGCAGCAAGCTCGCTACCCGGGACTTCAGAAGATCAGACTTTGGTCTCCTGAGAGATCTGATTGGCAGGGTACTGTGGGAGAAAGAACTGGAGGGGAGAGGGGCCCAAGAGGGCTGGTTGGCATTCAAGGATCGCCTCCTCCAAGCTCAGGAGAGGTGCATCCCAAAAAAGAAGAAGTCAGGCAAAATAGCCAGCAGGCCTGCGTGGATGAACAAGGAACTGCTGGACAAGCTCAGGACCAAAAAGGAGGCCTATAGAGGGTGGAAGCAGGGATGGGTAGAATGGGCAGAATATAAAGAAACTGTCCGAGTGGCCAGGAACCAGATCAGGCAAGTGAAAGTCCAGGCAGAACTAAATCTAGCCAGGGACATGAAAAACAATAAGAAAAACTTCTACAGATATGTCAGGGACAAAGGCAAGACTAGGGAAGTTGTGGGCCCTCTCCAGAAGGAAACGGGAGACCTGGCCACCCAGGATATGGATAAGGCTGAGCTACTGAACAACTTCTTTGCCTCAGTCTTCACCGGCAAGGGCTCTAACCACACTGCCCAAGTGACGGAAGGCAAAAACAGGGGCTATGAGAACGAAGAACTGCCCACAGTACGAGAAGATCAGGTTCGAGACCTCTTAAGGAACCTGAAGGTGCATAAGTCCGTGGGACCTGATGAAATCCATCCAAGGGTCCTGAGGGAGCTGGCGGATGAAGTTGCTAAGCAGCTTTCCATCATATTTGAGAAATTGTGGCAGTCTGGTGAAGTTCCCGCAGACTGGAAAAAGGGGAACATAACCCCGATATCCAAAAAAGGAAAAAAAGAAGACTCAGGGAACTATAGGCCAGTCAGTCTCACCTCTGTGCCTGGCAAGATCATGGAGCAGATGCTCATGGAATCTCTGCTAAGGCACATGGAAAATAAGGAGGTGATTGGAGACAGCCAACATGGCTTCACCAAGGGCAAATCGTGCCTGACAAATTTGGTGGCCTTTTACGATACTGCCACACACTTGGTGGACAAGGGCAGAGCAACAGATGTTGTCTACCTGGACTTATGCAAATCGTTTGACACTGTCCCGCATGACATCCTGGTCTCAAAATTGGAAAGTCATGGGATTGATGGATGGACGACTCGGTGGATAAGGAACTGGCTGGATGGCCGCAATCAAAGGGTTGTGGTCAATGGTTCAATGTCCAATTCGAGGCCAGTGATGAGTGGTGTTCCTCAGGGGTCAGTACTGGGACCAGTGCTGTTCAACATCTTTGTTGGAGACATGGACAGTGGGATAGAGTGCGCCCTCAGCAAGTTTGCTGATGACACCAAGCTTGGTGGCATGGTTGACACGCTGGAGGGAAGGGATGCCATCCAGAGGGACCTGGACAGGCTTGAGAGGTGGGCTCGTGCAAACCGCATGAAGTTCAGCCAGGCCAAGTGCAGGGTCCTGCACCTGGGATGTGGCAATCCCAGGCACAAATAGAGGTTGGGCAGAGAATGGCTGGAGAGCAGCCCTGAGGAGAAGGACTTGGGGGTGTTGGTGGATGAGAAGCTCAACGTGAGCCGGCAATGTGCACTGGCAGCCCAGAAAGCCAACCGCATCCTGGGCTGCATCAAGAGAAGTGTGGCCAGCAGGTCTCGGGAGGTGATTCTACCCCTCTACTCTGCGCTCATGAGACCCCACCTGGAGTACTGCGTCCAGCTCTGGAGTCCTCAACACAGGAAGGACATGGACCTGTTGGAATGGGTTCAGTGGAGGGCCACAAAAATGATCAGAGGGATGGAGCACCTCTCCTATGAAGACAGACTGAGAGAGTTGGGGTTGTTCAGCCTGAAGAAGAGAAGGCTCCAGGGAGACCTCATAGCAGCCTACCAATATCTGAAGGGAGCCTACAGGAGAGCCGGAAAGGGACACTTTGTCAGGAAGTGTAGTGACAAGACAAGGGGTAATGGTTTTAAACTCAAAGAGGGGAGATTTAGATTAGATATTAGGAAGAAATTATTTACTGTGAGGGTGGTGAAGCACTGGAACAGGTTGCCCAGAGAAGTTGTGGGTGCCCCATCCCTGGAGGTGTTCAAGGCCAGGCTGGATGGGGCTTTGAGCAACCTGCTATAGTGGAGGTGTCCCTGCCCATGACAGGGGAGTTGGAACTCGATGATCTTTAAGGTCCCTCCTAACTCTAACCATTCTATGATTCTATGATTCTATGATTCTATGACTGAAGGAAAGAAAGCATTCAGCAACTCCGCTTTCTCTGCATCTTCTGTCACCATGGCACCTGTCTCATTCAACAGCAGGCCCACATTTTCTCTAGTTTTCCTTTTGCCTCCAATATACTTGAAAAAACCCTTCCTGTTGACTTTGATGTCCCTTGCCAAGTATAATTCCAAGGAGGCCTTGGCTTTCCTCATTTCATCCCTGCATATTCAAACGGCATTCTTGTTATTTTCCCAAGTGGTCTGTCCCTTCTTCAATGCACTGTAAACTTCCTTCTTCCACTTGAACTTTTTCAGAAGCTCCCTGCTCAACCACGCAGGTCTCCTGCTTCCCTTGCCTGATTTTTTGCTCTTACGGATGCACCTATCCTTAGCTTGGAGAAAGCGATATTTGAATATCATCCAGCTCTCTTGAGCCCCCTACCTTCCAGAGCCTTAACCCATGGGATTTCTCCAAGCAGTTTCTTAAAGAGTTCGAAGTTAGCCCTCCTGAAATCCAAGGTTTCAATCCTACTTGTTTTGCGCATACTACCCACGATCCTAAACTCTATCTTCTCATGGTCACTGCATCCAAGGCTGCCCCCAAACTTAATGTCCTCCACCAGTCCCTCTTTGTTTGTCTTTACTAGGTCTAGTAGTACACCTCTCCTTGTTGGCTCCTCCACCACCTGAGTCAAGAAGATATCATCAATACACTGAAGAAACCTCCTGTCCTTGCCCTTTTTTTTCCTCAAGATTAAAGCAAGTCTATCTCAGACTAAATACACATGCAGTTGGTGTATCAAGCTTTGTTAAGGCCCCAAATGCACCTTTTCTCCAAGGATTTAGCTGCCTATGGCTCAAGCTCAGTGCTGGATTCATGCAGCTTCATGCACCTAATTTCTTGCAGTGATGAAACTACTGTGAGGGTGGTGAGGCACTGGAACAGGTTGCCCAGGGAAGTTGTGGATGCCCCATCCCTGGAAGTGTTTAAGGCCAGGCTGGATGGGGCTTTGAGCAACCTGCTCTAGTGGAGGTGTCCCTGCCCATGGCAGGGGGGTTGGAACTCGATGATCTTTAAGGTCCCTTCCAACAAAATAAATAAATAAAGTTTACGAATGGGGTCTCTTCCTCCAGAAATCACCTCGTGGGGATTCCATGTTGCTGGTCCATAATATTGTATAATTCGTTCAGGTGGCCATTCATCTTTTCCCCATGACCGAGAACCAGCTTTAGTTAAGGATTTATCAATTGATCATCATTCTCCTATCAAATCATCATATGCATTAACCCTTAACTCCTTTCCCTGAACTTGTGGTAATGAGAAAAAGAATGGTCTAATATATCCTATGTAACATATCCCGGACCAATTTGGGGGTAACCTTCGGTAGGCATGTTGCCCACAAATCCAATAATAGCCCTTCAAAGCCCAAGTCCTGTTAGCAAATGGGCCTTCCCATGTCTCATTATCATGTGGTATTTCATAGCATAGAGTATCTTTTGATCCCAGCGGTCCTCCTGCTATATTTAAATCACCATAGGAATCGCAATAATCCCATTCAAAGGCTCCTGCATCTGAGTGCCATTTACAGTTACATCCCCTGTCATTCTTGGTTCAATTTGTAGCTGACCAAAATTTTCTAAAATAGGTCCTAGTTCGATTTGAGTTTTGCCAGGCCCATTGATAAACCCTTATTAGATGATTTTTTTCTAATGGTATTGTCCCGCTGACAAGCCAGGAATAAACAATCTCTAACCCCCCCTTTTCACGTAATTTCTCTCACAACTGCTTTACATTCACTATGCCTAGGTTCTTTGAAAGAGCACTTTACCCAGGTGCCATCTATAAATTTTACATGTGTTTGGTTCCATCTAGGGCAACAAAGATGACTGAGGGATTAGAGCACCTCCCTTATGTGGGAAGGCTGAGAGAGCTGAGACTCTTTAGCCTGGAGAAGAGAAGGCCAAGGGGAGACCTTATTAATGCTTATAAGTATCTAAAGGGTGGGTTGAAGGAGGATGGAGCCAAACTCTTTTCAGTGGTTCCCAGTGACAGAATGAGGGGCAACAGGCACAAGATGGAACATAAGAAGTTCCATTCAAATAGGAGGAGAAAGTTCTTTACAGTGAGGGTGACAGAACACTGGAACAGGCTGCCCAGGGAGGTTGTGGAGTCCCCTTCTCCAGAGATCTTCAAGACTCACCTGGATGCAGTCCTGAGTAATGTGCTCTTGTCGCGGACAGAGTGATTAACAAAGGCTAAGGCCTTTGACACGGTCCCTCACAACATCCTGCTTGCCAAATTGGAGGGATACGGATTTGATGGGTGGACTGTTCAGTGGATAAGGAACTGGCTGTATGGTCGCATCCAGAGGGTGGTACTCAATGGCTTGAAGTCCAGATGGAGACGAGTGACAAGTGGCATCCCTCAGGGGTCCGTGCTGGGACCGGTACTGTTTAACATTTTTATCAATGACATGGATTGAGAGCACCATCAGCAAGTTTGTGGATGACATCAGGCTGTGTGGTGTTGTCGATACACCAGAGGGATGAGATGTCATTCAGAGGGACCTGGACAGGCTGGAGAGGTGGGCCCCGGTGAACCTCATGAGGTTCAACAAAAGCAAGTGCAGGGTTCTTCACCTGGGCTGCAACAATCCTCAGTATCAATACAGACTAGGGAATGAGGTATTAGAAAGCATCCCTGAGGAAAGGGGCTTGGGCGCGCTGATGAATGAGAAGCTGGACATGAGCAGGCAGTGTGCACTTGCAGCCCAGAAGGCCAATCGCATCCTGGGATGCATCAAAAGAAGTGTTGCTAGCAGATCCAGAGAGGTGATTCTGCCACTTTGCTCTGCTCTGGTGAGACCTCAGCTGGAGTATTGTGTGCAGGTCTGGAGCCCTCAGTATAGGAAAGATATGGACCTGATGGAGCGGGTCCAGAGGAGGGCCACTAAAATGATTAGGGGGTTGGAGCACCTCTCCTACGAGGACAGGCTGAGGGAGCTGGGGTTGTTCAGCCTGGAGAAGAGGAGGCTCCAGGGAGATCTAATAGCAGCCTTCCAGTACCTGAAGGGGGCCTACAGGAAGGCCGGGGAGAGCCTGTTTACAAAGGCCTGTAGCGATAGGACGAGGGGAAATGGCTTTAAGATGGAGGGGAGCAGATTTAGATTGGAGATTAGGAGAAAGTTCTTTACTGTGAGGGTGGTGGAACACTGGAACAGGTTGCCCAGGGAGGTGGTTGAGGCCCCATCCCTGGAGATATTCAAGGTGAGGCTCGACGAGGCCCTGGGCAACCTGGTCTAGTTGGGGGTGTCCCTGCTGACTGTGTGGGGGTCGGACTAGATGACCTTTGGAGGTCCCTTCCAGCCTAGACAATTCTATGATTCTATAAGCTGTCAGGGACACCCTCCTGTTGAGTCACAAGGTTCAGAAAGGACCCCCTTGCTTTTCTTGCAGTGATGAAACATCCTGACAGCAATTTTGAGTTGTCTGAGCGCAACTGTCTAAGCTGTGCTAGCTAGGCTTCCAGGCTGTTCCTCAAACAAATCACATGTATACTACTGTATTCGGTGACAATCTAAGTTACACAATTTTAGTTGGTTGCTTTTGCTAAATGATGCCTGTTTTAAGTACATACTCCATATGCTTGAAACTTAGGAGGTGACCTGACATTGGCAAGGATAGGCAAGCTGACAGTTGCCCAGACTGATATGCATGTCATTAACAACTCAGTTTCAAGAACATACATTTATTCATTTTGCCAACTGACCACTGCTTTTACAATACAGGTAAATTAATGTCAGAGAGATATCACAGTTGTGAGGGCATTTCTACAGTCATAGAATGGCTTGGGTTGGAAGGAACCTTTAAAGGTAATCTAGTCCACCCCCCCTGCAATGAGTAGGGACATCTTCAACTCGATCAGGTTGCTCAGAGCCCCGTCCAACCTGACCTTGAATGTTTCCAGGGATGGGGCACCTACCACCTCTCTGGGCAACCTGTTCCAGTTTTTCACCACTCTCATCATAAAAAATTTCTTCCTTACATCTAGTCTAAATCTACCCTCTTTTAGTTTAAAACCATTGCCCCTTATCCTAACACTACAGGCCCTACTAAAAAGCCTGTCCCCATCTTTCTTATAAGCCCCCTTTAATTACTGAAAGGCTACAATAAGGTAGAGACTTCTCTTCTCCAGGCTGAACAACCCCAACTCTCTCAGCCTGTCTTCGTAGGAGAGGTGCTCCATCCCTCTGATCATCTTCGTGATCCTCCTCTGGACCTGCTCCAATATAGGAATGTAATTCATTTACTGTGAGCAGCTACTTACTAACTTCATAGAATTGTCTAGGTTGGAAGGGACCTTTAAGATCATCGTGTTCAACCATCAACCTAATGCTGTCAAAACTTTTCCAGTGACTACTTTAACAAAGTTATCTTAGTCAGGTAATAGCAGCTGTAACTAAATTCCAAATGCTCCAAGTCCATTTAAAATGCTGATGTATAATTGTCATCTGGTTTTCAGACTCAACTAAGGGTCTTTTAATCAGCTTTCACTGCCCAAAGTATAGTTGTGATCTAGTAAAATAACTGGGAGAATTCTTAGAAATTAATGGTCATCCTGTGAGCACCCCAAGCTCTGGGCAGCTGTTGACAATAGGCCTCTGACAATAGTCCAGGCCCTTGACAACAGTGCAGGCCTCGAGGTTACTAAACGGTTAAGTTGTGATTTGTAAACTAATGAAGCTGGCAGAAAAGGAGTAGCTGTCTTCTGAATGTACTTATAAGTAGGACCTTGAGTAGAATAAAAAAAAGAGAAAAGACTGTGTGTGTAAACAGCTAATAATAGCCAACTATAAAAACATGTAACTAGTTATCACCTGCTAATAATAGTCCACTATAAAGGGATCACCTGGGAATTGTCTATAAAAGCTGAGCTATCTGTGCAATAAAGTGGCATCTACCTGATCACATTGGTCATCCTGTATGGTGTCCAAAGCTTCCGCATCATTAAATAACCATTTTGATCTTGAGAAAAGCATAAGGAATGATCATCATTGGTCAACACAAAAAAATACCAAAGTGATTTGTTAAGAATCTTCTATACATTCCACACCAGAACAAAAAAAAAATCAAGTTCAAAGTATATGCACACATCCATTTTATACATAAAATTCATGCCATAAACCTGTTCAGGGTTCCTGTGCTCAAACTAAAGTAAATGTGAATCAGGAAGCTTTTGTAAATTGGTATGTTAGAAAAACTGGGTCAAACAGATGAGTTTTCTTAGCAAAAATATCTTGTCCTTTAATACTGTTAGGTTTGTTCTGTAGAAGTACTTCATGGGCACGTGGTCCTTCCTTTTTCCAATATTATCACCAGAAAATACTTCATTCTCAATTCTCACTAGAATGTATACTTTTTTAAAAAACAACATTGATTGTGATTGTATTTCTACATACTATTGGTTCACTTACCATAGCTACTGCGTTTTAAGCACTTATGAGACTGAAGTTTCCCTCCTGTTACAGACATTTAAATAAGAGATCCCAGTAGTTCCAAATTTGAATAGGATAATAACTTGGTTCAAAATGTAAATTTTAATGAACCTACTTCATGCATATTTATAGAAGGAATTATCCTTAAAACGCACTAGAAATGTACAGGATCTTTCTAACTAATCTTCTTCTAAATTTGGCTTCAGTTTATCTGCATGGCTCAGTGCAATTCAATACAGTGAATATAAGAAAGGTTCTTCCACAGACACACTCCTTGTTCTGCAGGGCTTCCCATCACCGGCACTGGTGAGGCCCCACCTTGAGTACTGTGTCCAGTTATGGGCCCCTCACTACAAGAAAGACATTGAGGTGCTGGAGTGGGTCCAGAGAAGGGCAATGAAGCTGGTGAGGGGTCTGGAGAACAAGTCTTATGAGGAGCAGCTGAGGGAACTGAGTTTGTTTAGCCTGGAGGAAAGGAGGCTGAGGGGAGACCTTATTGCTCTCTACAAC
This sequence comes from Calidris temminckii, assembly GCA_033628365.1. Lineage (NCBI taxonomy): Eukaryota > Metazoa > Chordata > Aves > Charadriiformes > Scolopacidae > Calidris > Calidris temminckii. Next base: position 59,327 of record JAHSPS010051365.1, on the reverse strand, counting down.
AACCTGAAAGGAGGTTGTAAGGAGGTGGAGGGTCAGTCTCTTCTCCCAAGTAACAGGCAATAGGACAAGAGGAAATGGCCTCAAGTTGCACCAGGTGAGGTTCAGATTGGATATTAGGAAATATTTCTTCACTGAAAGGGTTATCAAGCATTGGAACAGGCTGCCCAGGGAAGTGATTAAGGCACCATCCCCGGAGGTATTTAAAAGATGGGTAGACATAGTGCTTAGAGATATGGTTTAGTGATGGTTTTTGTCAGTGTTAGGTTGATGGTTGGACTAGATGATCTGAAAGGTCCCTTTCAACCCAGACAATTCTATCATCACTTGCTGAACAGTGGTAGAGAAATCAACATCTGCTGGGCTCTTCTACCTGTGACAAGTAGTCTGTAAATCTGCATGGCACCACAGGCTCTTCCAACTTGCCTGCACACAGATATGTTTTCACTTTAAGGCTCTGTTGCTACCCAACCCTTTACTGTTTGAGATGCTATATACAGTGATTGAGTGACTAAGAGCAAAAATGCCTTTTTTTTTTTTTTTTTAAATTACTGTTGAGAATTGTTAGGTTTAATAGCCTTGTTCTAGTACTGGAAGCTAAAGTAATTGAAGCCCAGGCTGCAAGAGCTGACCAAGAGTAAACTTTTTGATTAAACTAATGCTGCTAACACAGAACTAGCTGAATCCAGCAGATGCAAGCAGAATGAAGAAGATAATGACCAAGGAAACAATTCCAAGAGAATGAGGTAACTTCAGAAGAAGGCCAGCCCAGCGACAAAGAAAACCAATGAGAAAATAATGAAATATATACAATATATACAAAATCAGTATCAAGCTGCCAGGATGATGACTGAATCACCTTAAGCCGCTTCTGCAACTCATCATATAAGACTGCACACAGCAGCTTTCCACCTTTGATGCTTTCCTACAATACGACAAGATCTGTCAGTAAACAGAGCATACTCTTTCTCATTATATGGTGGGGCCGTGTCACCACCACTTCTGGTGGCATTCCAGAGTCTTTGCCTTTGGGCCAGTTTGTGATCACTTCTGCAATTCATGGACGATTTGGGTTTCCTATTTGAGCTCACTGTGTGATTAAGGCAACCCATTTACTCCAGGTAGCATCAGTAGCATGATGAGTAGCAAGAACTTTACCCTTAAACATTCAGGCCATTACTGGTAATCAGGGAGCTAACAGGAGCTGTACTTCAGTACCAATTACCTCTGAAGCAGCTCTAACTCCTTCATATGATGCCAATATATCTTTCTCAGTTGGAGTATAGTTGGCCTCGGAGCCTTTATAGCCTCAACTCCAAAATCCGAGGGGTCGACCTCGAGTCTCCCCTGGTCCTTTCTGCCATAGGCTCCAGGTAGGGCCATTGTCTCCAGCTGCAGTATAGAGCACATTTTTAATGTCCTGTCCTCTTCGGACTGGTCCAAGGGCTACTGCATGCATAATCTCTTGTGTAATTTGCTCGAAGGTCTATCGTTGCTCAGGTCCTCATGTGAAATCATTTTTCTTTTGAGTCACTTCATAGAGAGGTTTCACTATAACCTGGAATATGCATTCTCCAGAAACCCAAAATGCCTAAAAAAGCTTGTATTTCCTTTTTGTTAGTTAGTTAGTTATTTTGTTAATCACATCCGTTGGGATCTGGCGACGACCATCTTGCCATTTAATTCCCAAGAACTGGATGTCTCGTGCAGGTCCTTTGATCTTGCCTCTTTTTACAGCAGAACCTGCTTTCAGAAGAATCTCAATTACTTTCTTACCTTTCTTGAAGACTTCTTCTGCTGTGTTACCCCACACGGTGCCATCAATGTATTGTAGGTGTTCTGGAGCTCCACCCTTCTCCAGTGCAGTCTGGATCAGTCCATGTCAAATAGTAGGGCTGTGTTTCCACCCCTGGGGCAGTCGATTCCAGGTATACGGGATGCCTCCCCAGGTGAAAGCAAACTGGCCTGCACTCTGCTGCTAAAGGAATAGAGAAAAATGCATTAGCGATGTCAATTGTAGCATACCACTTGGCTGCCTTTGATTCCAGTTCATATTCCAGCATGTCTGGCACAGCAGCACTCAGTGGTGGTGTGACTTCATTCAGGCCACGAAAGTCTACTATTAGCCTCCAGTCTCCGTCAGACTTTTGCACTGTCCATATAGGGTTGTTAAAGGGTGAGCGAGTCCTGCTGATCGTTCCTTGACCCTCTAACTGACAAATCAGGTTCTGGTTGGAAATCAGGGAGTCTCTGTTGGTGTGATATTGTCATTGATGCACCATGGCGGTAACAATTGGCTCCTTCTGTTTTTTAACCTTCAGCAGTCCCACCACAGAAGGGTCCTCTGAAAGGCCAGGTAAGGTAGACAGCTGTGTAATATCCTCAGTCTCTATAGGTGCTATACCAAAAGCCCACCGATACCCTTTTGGGTCCTTAAAATACCCTCTTCTGAGGAAGTCTATGCCAAGGATGCACGGAGCATCTGGGCCAGTCACAATGGGGTGCTTCTCCCATTTATTCCCATTCAGGCTCACTTCGGCCTCCAGTACAGACAGTTCTTGAGATCCCCCTGTCACTCCAGAAATAGTGACAGATTTTTTGCCTTTATGATTTGATGGCAATAGGGTACACTGTGCACCTGTATCCACCAGGGCTCTATACTTTTGTGGCTCTAATGTACCAGGCCATCGAATCCACACAGTCCAATAAACTCGGTTATCCCTCTCCTCCTCCTGGTTAGAGTCAGGGCCTCTCTAATATTGAGTATCATACCTGCTGTTAACATGTGGGTTCACACAACTTGTGTAGCTATCAACAAATGGGTCTGTACTTGGACTGGAGAACCATTTACCATAGACCGGAGCGTTCATCCTCCTGGAAAAACTCTTGTATTTGTTTTACCTTGCAACTTGCATACTTGTGCCTGTATGTTTGAGGTAGGTTGTCCTTCCCACTTTTTCATGTCCTCGCCATATTCATGGAGAGTAGGCCACAGGGCACTTTGTGGCATATTCTTTCTCTCTTGAGCTGGTCTCATAGGATGGTGTCTTCTGCTAACAGCTGCAACATGGGTCCATGCAGGGGAAGAGTGGGATCTTGTCTCCATCCTGGACAGTTTATTAAACATTGTTTTCAAATAATTTCTCGGTTTTCTCAGTTAATTTCTCAGTCATTTCCTTGGTTATTTTCTCCGTTGCCACAACAGTGAGAGGATGAGAGAGACTGTCTTCATACTGTCTGTAAAAGATGGCCTTTAAATTCTGTGAGAGACAAGGGGGAGGAGGAGGCGGCGGCGGCCCTCCGAAGGACCGAAGAATGCCTCAAACACTGGTAAGGATGAATAATGCAGGCCTGGTGTTCAAAGAACTGATAAGGCTAACAGGCGCCTGAAAAGCAGTAGGAGGACTGCCTTGTGAAGACAAGACAGTTCTGCCACTCGTGTGGTGAGCTTGCTAGTTCTCTGTTCTTGAAGCCATTGTGTCCAATAAGTGACCTTTGCTTCATTATCTGCAAAATGCATATGAAAGCTCACACCCCTGCATATGCTAATACCTTGGCAAGGGGGGTGGACTGGCTAATTCAGCAAACATAAAAGGGGAAAATAAGTGCCCCTGTGGGGAAAAAGAAGACCATGCCTGGGAAGATTTTTCCCAAGAAAGAAGATAGTGCCTGGGAAGATTCCCCGAAAAGACGCTGGAACCAGGACCATTGATCTCTTTATCTCTGTCTTTTTCTCTATCTTTTCCTTTCTCTATCCCTTGGTTTCTCTTTTCTCTTAGAGTTGTTAAGTAATGGTTAGAGTTGCTAAGTAACACAAGGCATACCGTACCGCTTGCCATAATTCGTTGTATACATGTTGCTAAGTAATGCAAGGTGTACCTCACCACTTGCCATAATTTGTTATATGCCTAAGCAATTATTGTGTACCTAGTTATTCATCTAATAAATGTTTGTATATGGACCTCGAGATTTGTCTCACCTTAGTCTGTGCTGTTGGGGATTTATGAATCTGAGTCACTTACCCCCCCCTCTTTCCTGAGAGTGAGATGTGACACTGTCGTTCTCTGTTAGGCATTTCATTTACAGTTGGTGTGTCAGCATCAGATCCTCCCCAGATCATTGTTGACAATGTGTGGGAATACATTGATGGTGCACTCTGCGCAAACTTCTGCAACATAGGTCACTTGCATGGCATTTCATCAGGGTCTGCAGTCACTATAAATCTCTCGCACAGCCAGTTCTTTCAGGTACTTTAATACCTTTTTCCATGGTGGTCCATTTGCTCAGGCGGCATTTGATATTGTCCTTAAAGGGATACTTGCCCTTTATGGCTAACAAGACTTGCCTCCGGAGACTGAGAGTATATGGCTTTCTCCCAGGCACTTTACTGATTCCTCTGTCTCTGGCCAGGTTTCTCAACTGCCTGGCTTCTCTACCATCTAAGCCTATGGTATCAGCCCCATTATCCCAGCATCGGAGCAGCCAGGTAATAAGTGTCTGACCTTCCTGATGGCTAAAGTCCTTTCTCATATTTCACAAGTCCTTCATAGATAAGGATTGAACCATTACCTCTGTGTCTGATTCCTCCTCCTGTGTTGATGCTGCCTGAGAAGGACCCTCTCCCTGGTCTGCTTGAGAAGGACCCTTTCCCAGATCTACTTTAGAATGACCCACTCCTCGATCTTCATCAGAAGAACTCTCTCCCATTTGATCTGACTTGAGCTGGTCTTTGGTATAAGGGGCAGGGGAACAAACTGACCTCCTTTTTTGCATCCTGGTCACAGAGGTGACTCATACCGGTACTGATGGAATTGGAGTAGCGGCAGTACTTATTGGAGCTGGACTAGTGGCAGTACTCATTGTCGGAGCTGGAGTAGTGACTTGTGCTGGTATGGGTGGCAGAGTGGCTCGTGCTGATACGGGTGACAGAGTAGCTCATTGGGTTTGAGTAGCGGTAGTGCATGTCTTACCTACTCCTGCACCGAAGTATAATATAAAATCCCTGAAACAGTCAGGAGAGTCAATAATAAAATCATGATTTTTAGGAAGTAACAAACCACAAGCTCTAGTGGCGTCAGCTTGGTATAGAAAGGAGAGGTAAACTTTCCCAAGGTAAAATGAAATGTGTTATTAGTAACAAAATCCATTAGGTGACGCCCGAGGTGTGTGGGTAAAGTCAAGGCTCATTTTTTCGCAGCATAAATTGCAGTCAAAAAACATAGCCAAATAGCATGTTTCACCCAGCACTCAGAATCAAACCACTGCAAATAAACACAAAGCACAAATTAATAATAACACAACACATACAGCAGGTTAAGCAGCATTGCATCAGCTAATTTTAGACTGGCTGCTCAGACAATTTCTCTGTATTCCTCCCAGGTTAGCTGTCCTTGCTTCCACCTGTGGGGAATGAGGAATTGTGGAGACACACTTCTGAGCGAGAGCTCGGCAGGTGTTCTTGCATTGATGGGAAGGAAGCCTTGAGAACAGTAAACAATGTCTTTATATGGTAATGTGAAGGCAACAAAATAGATAGCAAGCTAGCAAAGAGATAACAATATACCAAAACAAATAATAATGACTAATTAGCCTAGGTGCATGAACACTTATATGTAGCCAATTGTATTGCTCATAACGGCACATGTAGAAAGCACAGTGTGTGATCAAAAGACAGAAACTATATATGCTGTAAAAATAAAAGATTAAATGTCTTCACCACTTGGCAGAATCCCTGCCCTTTGTTACCGCATCCATTCTCTGTAGACTTCCTTTTTCTGTTTGAGATTGTCCAGAAGCTCCTTGTTCATCCATGCCTCCTGGCATTTTTGCATGACTTCCTCTTGTTGGGATGCATCAAGAAGAGTGTGACTGGCAGGTCGAGGGAGGTTATCCTCCCCCTCTACTCTGCCCTGGTGAGGCCCCATCTGGAGTACTGTGTCTAATTCTGGGCTCCCCAGTTCAAGAAGGACAGAGAACTGCTGGAGAGGGTACAGTAAGGGGCTTCAAAGATGATTAGGGGACTAGAACACCTCTCTTATGAGGAAAGGCTGAGGGACTTGGGTCTTTTTAGTCTGGAGAAGAGAAGACTGAGGGGGGATCTGATCAATGCCTACAAATACTCAAAGGGTGGGTGTCAAGAGGATGGGGCCAGTCTTTTTTCAGTAGTGCCCAGCGACAGGACAAGAGGTAATGGGCACAAACTTAAACATAAGCAGTTCCATCTAACCATGAGGAGGAAGTTCTTTATTTTGAGGGTGGCAGAGCACTGGAACAGGCTGCCCAGAGAGGTGGTGGAGTCTCTGTCTTTGGAGACATTCAAAACCCACCTGGACATGTTCCTGTGCAACCTGCTCTAGGTGGACCTGCTTTGGCAGGGGGGTTGGACTAGATGATCTCCAGAGGTCCCTTCCAATCCCATATCATTCTGTGATTCCTGAGCTTGGAGGAGGTGGTCCTTGAGTATTAGCCAGCTTTCTTTGGCCCCTCTTCTGTCCAGGGCTTTATCCCATGGTACTTCACTAAGCAGACCCTTCAAGAGGCCAAAGTCTCGTCTCCTGAAGTCTAGGGCAGCAAGCTTACTGTGTCCCCTCCTCAATGCCCTAAGGATCTCGAACTCCACCATCTCATTGCCACTGCAGCCAAGACTGTCCTTGGGCTTCACATTCCCCCCCCAGTTGGTGAGAACAAGGTCCAGCATGACACATCTCCTTATTGGCTCCTCTATCACTTGGAGAAGGAAGTTATCATTGACACATTCCAGGAAGTTCTTGGATTGCTTGTGCCCTGCTTTGTTGTCCCTCCAACAGATATTGGGGTGGTTGAAGTCCCCCATGAGGACCAGGGCTTGTGAATGTGAGGCTTTTCGTATCTGTCTATAGAAGGCCTCATCTGCTCAGTTCTCTTGGTCAGGTGGCCTGTAGTAGACCCCCACTGTAACATCTCACCTGTCCCTGCATTCCCTTTATTCCTGACCCATAAGCTCTCAGTGGGCTCCTCATCCATCCCCAGGTGGAGCTTTGTGCATTGCAGCTGGTCATTAACAGAGGGCAACACCCCCTCCTCGCCTCCCCTGCCTGTCCTTCCTAAAGAGTCTGTATCCTTCCATTTCAACACTCCAGTCATAGGAGCCATCCCACCATGTCTCTGTGATGCTAATGAGATCATAACCTTGCAGGTTTGCGCATGTCTCTACCTCCTGTTTGTCCCCCATGCTATGTGCATTTGCATAGGCACATTTAAGTTGGGCCCCCCAATGAAACTGGTTTCCTGGCTGGAGTGGCTAGTTTTCCTTTATGCTGCACTCCAGTTGCTCTCCTGCAACCCTTCTTCAGATTTTGGGCCTCTATTACTGGTATTGGCATCATATTGGTAGGAGTAGGATGGATTGAGGTTCCCCTCCTCTGGCAACTCTAATTTAAAGCCCTCTTCACAAGCTTGGCAAGCCTCTGACTAAGGATGTTCTGCCCCTTTTCTGACAGGTGGACCCCATCAGGCCCCAGTAGACCAGGTTTATCAAAGTGAACATGAATTCTGTGTAAACTAATCTCCATGACTGAAGCTAGTTTTGATCATAGCATCTCTCAAATAAATAACACTTATGATCAAATAAATGGGAAAAGTGGATATGCATTGTTACAACCAAAGAGAATGTAATTTCAATGTAATTATTGGGGGGGTGATGACACATGACACACAGGACAACAATCATTGAAAGCTTACGCTTATTACAACTCACTGAAGTATATTATCCCTCCCTTGACAAGGAGGTTGTCAAAACAGAGAATTTTGGAAATGCTAGAAATAGTTTGAAAAAAGACAGGAGCTGCCACAAAAAGTTTTTTTAACATTTCACCTTCCATCAAACTGTGCAATTCGGAAGCCACTGAGTTTTATTACTGTGTGACAAGTACATAGTGCATGAGAAAAGCAGTCATTTACTGTGGCATTTTCTACTTCAGGCTCTTGACACTGGTTGAAGGAATACACAATTATATTTTACCTACCATGAAATATTAACATACATAAACATGCATACAAAGCAACAGTGAGGTTTCAATTTAAACTGCGAATATTTGTAGCTATGCAGCCCTGTGTGCACTACAGTGGAAGTGGTGTGTAGCTTAACAGTGAAGTGACTTCTAGTACAAAGATCTGTGTTCACAGAGTAGTTTTTCTATAGGTACACATCTGACAACTGCAGTATATCACATGGGCAGGTTCAGAGATGAACCACGTTTCTCTCCATACCAGTTTATCTAGGCATTGCCATGAGAACCTTCTCTGTTTTTTCCTCATGCATTTTCTGGCACCCCAAATTGCCTGTAACTTTATTTCTGTCTCCATTCTACAGACAAGGCCATAAACAATGCCAAGTTACTCAGATACTTTAGAATCTCAGGACGTTGTCAGAAGTAGTGCATTGCTACAAGGTCTGTTATGGGAAAAAACGACGGTTAGATTTCCAAATACATTCTGGTACCTTGTGTTACAAACAATAGGATTCTTTAAAAGTCCCTACAAATCTGATGCCCTCTGAAATCAGAAATACTAAAGAAATCAAATGGAAGTTATGCACAGAAAGGCTTAGAAACCTCACTATATGCCTGATATTTTAAGGTTTGCTACATCCTTAAAAATATGCCTCTTAGTTCCTTAACTCCAGAAGACTCAACATGTCTTTTAGATACAAGAGATCTAAAACAATTTTAATGATATGACTCCCACTATCTATGTGGGGGGAAATCTGGCTACGTGTTACATATGGATTGATCATGTAAAGATGAGAAACAGATAGAGAGGAGGATACTCTATTGATAAACAGGCACCAAACCCAAAACTTACAAGTATATCATGCATCCAGCCACTATCTCAGTTAGGAGCTGCACCAACAGAAAATAACTATTTCTTTCATTAACCTTTTTAATATACTTACTAATATTATCTGAAATCATAAATGAAGCTTTTTTATTTTAGAAATAAAAAGGTATCGTGACTCAGAATGAAAACAGGAGATGTAGAACACAGTAAAGCTTGTGAATGCCATGCAAAGTTGCCTTATCACCAAAGTGCTGAGAAGTCTTGAGATGTTCTTGTCAGCACAACTTTGCATGAAATTCATGAAGGTGCATAAAAAGAGTGAGACATACCCACAGTGGTCCTATAGGTGTTACATTGTTTAAGATCTTTTAAATTTGGGGAGTTCCAGTTTGGTGATGGAATAGCAACATAGGCCCAAAAAAGAAGTCCTCAGGAGAAGGATTTTCCTCCTGCCCCCTAAGAGAATCTTTTATTTCCTTTGCAACAGAGATGTGAAAAATCCAAAATATAGAATCATAGAATAGTTTGGATGGGAAGGGACATTTAAAAGTCATCTAGTCCAACCCCCCCCCTGCAATGAGCAGGGACATCTAGATCTGTCCAACCTGACCTTGAATGTGTCCAGGGATGGGCCATCTACCACCTCTCTGGGCAACCTGTTCCAGTGTTTCACCATCCTCATTGTAAAAAATTTCTTCCTTACATCTAGTCTGAATCTACCCTCTTTTAAAACCATTACCCCTTGTCCTATTGCTACACGCCCTGCCAAAAAGTATATCTCTATCTTTTTTATAAGCCCCCTGTAAGTACTGAAAGGCCACAATAAGGTCTTCCCAGAGCCTTCTCTTCTCCAAATATGGCGTCTCCATATAACGAGTGAAATCTGTAGCCAGAAGGAAAACTGGGAGGTAGGAGTATATGCTAGTTGATCAGCCATACTGAAAGTGGACTATGGCTTGAAGAATGGAAGGGAATAGTCTCTGAAAAAAATAATTTGCATGGATGGGACATAACTCCTATAAAACAACTGCTATATCCTGAGACAACTTTTGTTAATAACTTCCGACAACATGAATGCTTAGCAGGTAAACTAATTTGCATGTAAAGTGATAAATTATTAAATCTGCTTCCACAAAATAGCATTTGATTAAAAATATTTTAATATCTGTAGCCTTTAAAACATTTACATTAATTTAAAACTGTAAGCTCTCTAGACAAGGATATATTTCCTATTTGCAAAAAAATATGCTACATACATCTAGTTTCCTATATCCACAAAGCCCATTCATTCTTAGTCTTCTAAAATGCAAACTTTTGATGTCATGAGACATCTTTGGTCCCTTTTATTGAAAGTACTTAGTTAGCGCTTGCCCTCCCCCTACCTTTTTAGAGCTTACCTATAAATCGTTTCTTGAAAATAATATATTTCCTATGCAGATTAAAAAAAAACAGACTGTGCCATATTTGCAGTGAAGGCAAACACTGCTCCTTGCCCCTCTAGATCAGTACAGAGTTTTATATTCTGGTTTTCTTGGTTACTAATAATGTGTATGCACTTTAGAAATACCACAGCTGTAAATAATTCTTATGTATATTTATCAAAACTGTCCCTATTGTAGAGAAAAGAAAAACAGAATGGATAGAAACTTGGCACATTACGAAGATGTTGACTTGTAGAGGAATGAATGGGGAGCACTGGGTGTATGAATTAGCGCGATTGTGTTGTGCAGCTGAAAATACTAGATTATGTTACGGCTGTCTCGCCCCCTGGTTCTCGTTTGGTGAAAGCCTTTTAAAGTGACCCAAAGCTTAGCTGATCTGGTCTTGAAAGAAAAATTAAAATACTGCAGAAAATTTTCTGCTTACATAATAAGCAAGGAGAATAAAGGAGAAGCTGTTAAGCCCTTTTAGTACAGAGGAGATTAACCCAAATTGGTTATGGCCCAAATACTAAATTAATACTTTGCCAAAGGTTTTTGATAAGGGTGATGATGTATCATTATCTAATGGAAAAGAGGTTGCATTAATTAAAAAAATTACATCATAGGTGAACCTTATTTTGACTTTTAGGTGAAAGTTGTCATGTGATATGTGCCACAGGGCTCACCATGTAGGCAGGACTAGGTGACTTTGTGAGCTGGTGTCACCAAGCTAGAATGAAACTTAAGGGAGCCAAGTGCAAGTCGTGCACTGGGGGACCAATGAGAAGAGCTTCTGTCATAAGCTGGGTGCAGGAGCCACTTGCTGCAGCAGAGGAGTAGACAGGTGAGACTAGTTGACTGCATGATGGCTGACATACAAATGCTCAAGTAAAGAGTTTCTGGTAAAGGTAGGGGAGCACTGATAGCAAGTTAATATACTAGGAGCTTTCCCCCTGTTTATGTTTTTGCCTTTCTCTGAAACAATGGGAATACAGAGAGAGGAAACCGGGGCAGATACACTGATGTCTATGGTGTTCACTTCCTGCTTTCAGAGGCCTGCCTAGTGTCTTTCTCATATTTGAGTTAAACTGATATTTGAATTCAGACTTGTAAAGCAACTTCCTTCCAGGCTATGATTGCAGGGACTGTTTGAACTTGATGTGCCTTTCTATGTGATGTGGGACATTAGTCCCTAGAATCACTTTCACATGCACCACTGCAACTCCAGCTGATATATTTAAGGTATTTAAGATATTGGTGATGTCAGATATTTTTCTGCCTTATTGTAGCATAATGTAATTTTTGTGGTTTTGGTTCTTGTGTTGTGAAGTGTCCCTTGTGGCTTCTGATGGACAGAGTGATGACTTGCTGAGGTGTAGTGTGTGAACTTCTTGACTATGGATCTAGTACATGATTGTCTATGACTGTGCAGGACTGGACATGATGATCCCATGTCCTCCCTACATGATTTCACCATCAGCTTAAAGGGATCTATGACAGGGCTGCTATTCCCACCTTTCTCCCTGCCTGTGGCATCCCAGTTCATGTCTTATTGGTTCCCTTGCATGAGCTCTTTCAAGTGCACCCACTGAACTGACTGAAAAATAACCTTTTCCTAAAAGATTACGCTTTCAGCTGGGTCAGTGAGCTGCTGTGGCTTATCCTGCAGCTGCCTGAGGACCAGACCCATCAGCAGAGATGCCACGGGACTGTGCACCAGAGTGTCCTCATTCAGCAGTTCCTGGTGGTTGGATCAGTGTGTGAGGACCAGGAGAATGCCCATATGATTCTGGCAGGGAGTTCGGCACAAAATGGGGCTGTACCTGTGGCCTGTGAAGAACCTGAAACAGTTCCCATAGGAAGGAGCCTTTCTGTGCCTGTTGCCAATATTCAGCCTTGCTGTGAAGCCTGCAGCATCATTTCTTTAAACAGTTTATAGGCAGGTGTGGAAGAAAGTACAAATTGGTCTTTATTTTATGCAGCATCAGAATGAAAAATCCATTGGTCTGGCAGAAAACCAATCTGAAGGATGATTGAAGAGGAACATGTTTTCACTAGTTCTGCTGCTTCCAGGCTACTTTATTCATGTAGGTAAATGACAGATTTTATGCTAGTTTAAAAAGCAAAGCATTAAGTAAAGAAATACCATGTAAATAATTCAGTAAGGGTAAGTATTAGATACCTTAGTGAATGTTGCTAATGGGGAATTTTACAAGTAGAAGTTCTAATATAGTTTCTAAACATCTTTCATCTGTTTTTAGGATGTCTACTTTCTAAAAAAATAAATTTATATTTCCTTTGAAATTTGCTATTCCCCCCTGAATGTCTACTCTAAAATGTACATGCAGATTGATGCACTGTAAGAAGTTAGGATTTGTTTTTTAAAATGTACTGACTCCAAAGACAAAGTTTAACATTTAATCAAGGTTATGATTAACTTATATATGTCTCAAAACTTGGACATTTTTCCAAATATCTCTGTTGCATAGTTGCCTTGCCTGGCTTCTGTCACTCGGGCAGAACTGTCATCTAACAGGATGTATTGAGTTTGCCTGGCAAGGTTTTGGTAGTGGGGGGGTGTCCTGGTTTGAGGTAAAACAGAACTAATTTTCTGTTCAGTAATTTTACTTTTTTAGCTGGGCCTCTTCTGACTAACTAAACTCTGAAATTAACAGCATATTGTTCAGAAACTGTTCACTCTCACAGTGATAAGACCTGATTATACCAAGGAATGGTATGCAGAGAGGCCCTTGCTTATACTTATTGCTATAACAACCAAGCTCAGGCAAATTTGTTATTTGCGCTGTTGGAGGGTTGGAAGGGGAAAAGCGTAGAGGGGTCCCACCTGTAGGGAGGAACGGACAGGACAGGTGACCCCAAACTGACCAACAGGGTATTCCATCCCATCTGCATCATGCTCAGTATAAAAGCTGAGGGATCAAAGGGTCAACTCTCTTCCTTCAATGGCCGACGTCCTAGGAGGACCCTGTCTGTTTGTCTGCCTTTGATCCCGATCCGAGCATTCCTGACTCCAGATCTGGAATCTGGCTCCTGTCCATCACTGAGTCCAGCCTGGGACTTTCCCCTCTGCCTGCTGGTGATGTGATCATCATCCTGGGAGGTTGATATGGTTTTGTATATACTGTATACTTTTTTCTTCTTATTATTTATTATTTCATTATTTATTAATATTTTAATTAAAGTAGTTTAGTTTTTTCTAAACTCATAAATCTCTTTTATCTCTTCCTCTCCTCTCTTTTCCTTAGAGGGGGAGGGAGGGGCCATCTGTCATTCTGATTGGTCAATTCAGTCAAAACCACGACAAGGGGCTACATAGGTGACTTCTGTGAGAAGTTGCTAAAAGCTTCATCTGAGTCCAATAGAGCTAATGCCAGCTGACTCCAAGACAGACTCACCACTGGGCCAAGGCTGAGCCAATCAGCAACGGTGGTAGTATCTCTGTGATAATATATTTAAGAAGGGGGAAATAACTGCTGTGCAACAGCAGCTGGAAGAGAGGAGTGAGAATATGTGAGAGAAACAACTCTGCAGACACCAAGGTCAGTGAAGAAGGAGAGGAAGGAGGTGCTCCAGGTGCCGGAGCAGAGATTCCCTTGCATCCTGGTAAGGCAGGCTGTCTCCCTGCAGCCCATGGAAGTTAAGAATGGAGCAGATATCCACCTGCAACCTGTGGAGGACCCCTCACAGGAGGAGGTGGACGCACCTGAAGGAGGTTGTGACCCTGTGGAGAGCACATGCTGGAGCAGGCTCCTGGCAGGAACTGTGACTGTGGAGAGAGGAGCCCATGCTGGAGCAGTCTGTTCCTGAAGGACTGCACCCCATGGAAAGGACCCACAATGGAGCAGTTTGTGAAGAACTGTAGCCCATGGGAAGGACTCACTTTGGAGAAGTTGGTGGGGGGCTTTCTCCAGTGGGAGGAACCCCATGCTGGATCAGGGGAAGAGTGTGAGGAGGAAGGAGTGGCAGAGGCAAGGTGTGATGAAGTAACCCCAACCCCTGTACCCCTGTGCTGCTCAGGGGAAGGAGGTAGAGAATTCGGGAGTGAAGTTGAGCCCAGGAAGAATGGAGGGGTGGGGAGAAGGTGTTTTAAGATGTGGTTTTATTTCTCATTACCCTAATCTGACTTTTGATTGGCAATACATTAAATTAATTTCCCTGAGACAAGTCTGTTTTGCCTGTGACAGTAATTGGTGAATAATCTCTTTGTCCTTATCTCGACTCATGTGCCTTTTGTTGTATTTTTCTCCCTGTGTCCAGTTGAGGAGGGGGAGTGATAGAGCAGCTTGGTGGGCACCTAGCATCCAGCCAAGGTCAACAAACCTGTAGGAACAGTGTTTACAAACAATATTAACAAAAAGAAAAGGCCACCTAATGCTAAACAGGATGTAGCCAACTTGCCCATAAGATGAATATTTCCAAAAACAGGTTGTGTGGTTGAGAGAAGGCATAAAGGATGGGGAAGGTGATGGAAACTCCTCTCGGGGAAATCTATAAGAACAGGTGACACCCAGCTACAGTTCAAAACTTTGTTGCGGAATATAGGTGAGTAATCAATCTAATGTAATAGGCAGTTTGTATGTTTGCCATGTGGCATAAGGGAGTAATTTAGTTAAAATAACTGCAATTATGTAAGCATACAGCCTTGAGAACTAGGAAGGGCAGAGCTGGTATTTTTCAAGTAAAGCTAAAGATACCATCTGTGAAATGTCCTGATCTAATTACCTTCTGAACTTCAAAAGCAGAATTAACAATAGTATACTAAGTGATTCTGAAACAAACTTTCATAATTGTGCTTGAATATGTAAGCCAGTATTACTGACATTTATTAAGCTATCATTTTGAAATCAGACCTACGTGCCTCAATGCTTTCTGCAGGCTCTCCCCATCTTGCTGTGGGCTCTGTGGGATGGAGGGTCCACTCATTGTTACCTGTCTGCTGCACCCAGCAGTGACACTCCAGAACCTTTGCTTTTGGCATCTGCCTTCAGTGGAAATTACCCATTTAAGTTTATACTGTATTGTCATATTCTTCTGTCTTTTCCTAAGAGGTCCCTGTAAAAGTATCTTGTCCATCTTTCTAAACATTAGCTTTACTCTCTAATGCACATTCTTAATATGTTTTGAGTTCCCACTGAGTTCTAGAATTGGTTTTGTGGCATGACAAAGCTTACGTTAGATCAGTTCATTTTGCTTGGTTTTCTGTCAAGTTCTTTTCTTTGCTTGTTTTGTTTAGTAGTCATCAAGATAAAATGTTTGTTGTAAAATTGCTATTTGAAAGCAAATCTTGATATCTGTTTTAATATTTAAAACCTATGTAGGGGGAATAAATGAGCATCAAGAATGGCAAATACCTCTCATGTGGGTTAAGCAAAGGAATGTGAGAAACTTCTTGTTCTCATTTAAAAATCACAGAATCACCATGGTTGGAAGGGACCTCTGAGATCATCAAGTCCAACCACAAAACCCACCAAAACAAAACCCACCCACAAACCAATAATCTTGGGCACTAGAGCATGCCCTGAAGAGCCATGTCTATACGTTTCTTAAATACCTCCAAGGATGGTGACTCCACCACCTCCCTGGCGGGCTGTTCCAGTGCCTGACCACCCTCTCAGTAAAGTAATTCTTCCTAATATCTAATCTAAACCTCCCCTGCTGCAACTTCAGACCATTTCCTCTGGTCCTGTCATTATTCCCTTGGGAGAAGAGGCCACCACCCACCTCTCTACAACCTCCTTTCAGGGAGTTGTAGAGGGCAATGAGGTCTCCCCTCAGCCTCTTCTTCTCCAAACTAAACATGCCCAGTTCCCTCAGCCTCTCGTCATAAGACTTGTTCTCCAGACCCCTCACCAGCTTGGTGGCTTTCCTCTGGACACGCTCCAGCACTTCAATGTCCTTCCTGTAGTGAGGGGCCCAGAACTGAACACAGTATTCAAGGTGAGGCCTCACCAGTGCCAAGTACAGAGGCACGATGACTTCCCTACTGCTGCTGGCCACGCTATTCCTGATACAGGCCAGGATGGTGTTGGCCTTCTTGGCCACCTGGGCACACTGCTGGCTCATGTTAAGCTGGCTGTCCACCAACACCCCCAGGTCCTTTTCTGCTGGGCAGCTCTCCAGCCACTCTTCCCCAAGCCTGTAGCGTTGCCTGGGGTTGTTGTGATCAAAATGCAGGACCCGGCACTTGGCCTTATTGAACCTCATCCCATTGGCCTTGGCTCATTGATCCAGTCTGTCCAGGTCCCTCTGTAGAGCCTTCCAACCCTCAAGCAGATCAACACTCCCACCTAGTTTGGTGTCATCTGCAAACTTACTGAGGGTGCACTCAATCCCCTCATCCAGATCATTAATAAAGATATTAAACAAGACTGGCCCCAAAACCGAGCCCTGAGGGACACCACTGGTGACCGATCGCCAACTGGATTTCGCCCCATTAATCACAACTCTCTGGGCACAGACATCCAGCCATTTTTTTACTCAGTGAAGTGTACACTTGTCTATGCCATGATTTGCCAGTTTCTCCAGGAGAACGCCGTGGGGGACAGTGTCAATGGCCTTACCAAAGTCCAGGTAGACAACGTCCACAGCCTTTCCCCCATCCAGAAGGCAGGTCACATGGTCATAGAAAGAGATCAAGTTGGTTAAGCAGGACGTCCCTTTCATAAACCCATGCTGGGTGGCCCTGATCCCTTGCCTGCCCTGCGCTTGCCGTGAGAGCTCACCCAAGATGATCCTTTCCATGATCTTTCCTGGTACCAAGGTCAGGCTGACAGGCCTATAGTTTCCCGGATTCTCCTTCCAGCCCTTCTTGTAGATGGGCATCACATTGGCCACCCTGCAGTCATCTGGTACCTCTCCTGATGACCAGGATTGTTGATAGATAATGGAGAGAGGCTTGGTGAGCTCTCCCGCCAGCTCCCTGAGTACCCTTGGGAGAATTCCATCCGGCCCCATAGACTTATGCGTGTCCAGGTGCATAAGCAAATCATTAACTACTTCCTCCTGGATTACAGGGGGTTGTTCTGCTCACCATCCTTATCTTCCAGCCCAGGAGGCTGAATACCCTGGGGGTAGCTGGTCTGACAGTTAAAGACGGAGGCAAAGAAGGCATTAAGGATCTCAGCCTTCTCCTCATCCTTGGTTGCAGTGGTTCCCCCCGCATCCAGTAAGGGATGGACATTCTCTGTGACTCTCTTTTTGTTGACGTATTTATAGAAACTTTTTTTTGTTGTCCCTTATATTAATGGCCAGGTTGAGTTCCAGCTGAGCTTTTGCCTTCCTAATTTTTTCTCTGTATAACCTAACAAGATCTCTGTACTCCTCCTGAGTTGCCTGTCCCCTCATCCAAAGGTGGTAAACCCTCCTTTTATCCCTAAGTCCCATCAAGAGCTCTTTGTTCATCCAGGTCGGCCATTTTCCCTGGCCTTTAATTTTACGCCTCATGGGGACAGCCTGCTCCTGGGCCTTTAGGATTTCCATCTTGAAGAACGTCCAGCCGTCCTGGACCCCTTTGCCTCACAGGATTTTCTCCCAAGGGACTCTCTCAACCAGTGTTCTGAACAGGCCAAAGTCCACCCTCTGGAAGTCCAAGGTGGAGGTTTTGCTAACCTCCTTCCTTACCTCACTAAGAATTGAAAACTTGACCAATTCATGATGGCTAAGCCCAAGACAGTCTCTAACCACCACATCTCCCACTAGCCCCTCTTTGTTTGTGAAAAGTAGGTCTAGCGAGGCACCTCCCCTGGTAGGCTCACCTACCAGTTCTGTCAGGAAGTTATCTTCCATACATTCAAGGAACCTCCTAGCCTGCCTGCTCTCTGCTGTGTTTTATTTCCTGCAGACATCCGGTAGGTTGAAGTCCCCAATCAGAACAAGGGCTGGCGATTGCGAGACTTCAGCCAGCTGCTTATAGAATACTTCATTGACCTGCTCGTCCTGGTTGGGTGGTCTATAGCAGACTCCCGGCACAAAATCACCCTTGTTAGCCTTCCCTTTCACCCTTACCCATAAACACTCAACTTCATCATCACTGGAGTCTATCTCTATACAGTCAAAACACTCCCTAATATACAGAGCCACACCCCTGTCTCTCCTTCCTTGCCTATCCCTTCTGAAGTGCTTATAGCCATTCATCACAGCATTCCAGTCATGACAGTCATCCCACCGTGTTTCTGTGATGACAACTACGTCATAGCTGTCCTGCTGTACAATGGCTTTCAGCTCACCCTGTTTGTTGCCCATGCTATGTGCATTAGTGTAGATGCACTTGAGCTGGGCTTCCGATTTCACCCCTATCCTTGGCCCTTTACCCCCAGGCTCATTACTGGTGGGCCTGGTTTTATCCCCTTCCCCCTTTGATTCTAGTTTAAAGCCCTGTCCGTGACCTTTGTTAACTCCTGGCCTAGTACCCTTTTTCCCTTCTGGTAAAGGGTTTTCCCATTGTTCGCAAGCAGACACTTCTAAACGTCTATCCCTTTTCTCAATTGAAATGACAGAGTGAGAATCCTCACTAATGCAGCATTCTTCAAGCCCTGGGATGCTTCCCTTAAGTTTAATCCTGACAGACCCAGTTATCTCCCCTTCCCCCCTCATATCTAGTTTAAAGCCCTGTCAATGAGCCCTGCTAACTCCTGCCCCAAAATTCTTTTCCCCCTCTGGGACAGGTGTATCCCACCTGCCACCAGCAGGCCAGGTGTCTCGTATAGCTGCCTATGCTCAAAAAACCCAAAGCCCTGCCTTTAACACCAGTCCCGGAGCCACGAGTTGACCTGTTGCCTCTTCCTGTTAATTTCCTTATTCACGGTTGCCACTGAAGGGATAGAGGAGAACACAACTTGCGTTCCTGATCCCTTAAGCAGCTGTCCCAAGGCTCTAAAATCTCTTTTAATTGATTTTGGCCTCCTCCTACCCATTTCATCACTACCCACCTGAAATACTAACAGGGGGTAATAATCAGAGGGGTTTACTAGGGCAGGAAGTTTGTCCCTTACCTCCCTGACCCATGCCCCAGGGAGGCAGCAGACTTCTCTGTGAAGTGGGTCAGGGTGACATATTGGTCCCTCTGCCCCCCTCAGCAGAGAGTCACCCACAACAATGACCCTTGTCCTTTTCCTTTTGGAGCTAGTAGCGATGTTGTGTCTATAGTGATGTGTACTTTCTGACTTTTCTAGCCTGGGTGTGCCATCCTCCTCTCCATCAGCCAGTTCCTCCTGCAGGACTCCATACCTGTTCTGCAAGGGTAACTGGGAAGCTGGGAGGGGCCGGGAGGGGACTCGCCTGCTTCCTCGAGCAGGGACCTGTTTCCATTCCCCCATCTTCTCTGAGATCTCCTCCTATTGCTTGGTGACAAGAGGGGAGGGGGTCCTCCGATTTACATGAGGGCTCAACCTGTTCCCCTACTCTCAGGGAGTGGGCCCACCAGTCAATCTCTCTCTCACGCTCCCTGATGCTCCTCAGCCTCTCCATCCTTCAGCTGGGCCACTAGGTTGAGCAGATCATTCACCTGTTCACATCTGATACAGGTGTTGTCTCCGCTACCCTCCATTGCAAGTGCCAGGCTTTGGCACTCTCTGCAGCCAGAGGCCTGAATGCCCGCATGTTTGCATGGGGCCTCTGTCTGGGTGCCCACAGCTTTCCTAAAAACAGCCTTCAACTGGGTAGAAACCATAGCTGAGGCCCCTAGACTGACTGAATTTATCTTGTACTCTAGTAGAGGCACAGCGCCTTGCCGTACAGACTGCAGCTGCTGCACCCACCAGGGCACGAACCCAAAGCACTGGGTGCTCACTCTGTGCTCTGTAGGCAGGGACTAGTCCCTGTCCTCCCTGAGGCTTCTTATCACCTCGTGGCTTGATCAACTGGGGGTGGTGGTGGCTCTGCCCAGGCTCCCTCAGCAGCACTGCCCACCAGCTGACAGCCCCAGGTCAAGCAGAGGGCTTGTCCCGGCTTCAAAAAGCCCCTAAAAGAGCTTCTCATTGGCCCTTTTTGCTACAGATCCCTTCCCCAGCGCAGTCTTACCTGCCCTGAAGCTGGTCTCTGTGGCAATGTTTGAGGCATGCCAGTAATTCCCATTACAAGAATCATTAATAGTTATGTGTGCTAACAGATCTTGAGCACTTCCAACAGCTTATTACCTATTACTTGTCATCATGAGGCATTCTCATATGGTTTGCTGTGGTATTTGTGATGTTTTTGGCTGGTGTAAACGATCTTATCTACCCTTGCCTCTCCAGTCTTGTAGAGGATGAGGAAGTGGGAGCCGCGCTACTTGGAGAGAGCTCAGCAGGTATTCTTGCATTAGTAGGAAAGAAGATAATGTCCTTATATGGTAATGGGAAATCACAATGTGTGTGTTGTGGAATGTAGATAGCAGTGTAGCAGAGCAGATAGCAATGATTGGCTAGCCTAGGCACGTGAACACTTATATGTAACCAATTGTATTGCTTACAACAGCACGTGAACATTAATCAACAACCTATCTGTGTAAAGAGAACGGTGTGTGATCAGAAGATGAAAACTATATATGCTACAAAAATGGACCATTAAAGGTCTTTGCTTCACCCTCTGGCGGAGTCCGTGTCCTTTGTTGCTGCAGGTCTGACTAAAATTGGTTCTGCCAAGCCATATTCTTTAACTCAGCTGCAGTTAGTGGGCTCTCTCAGCTATCTGCTGAGCTGCAGGGGACCAGAGGCCAATAAATGACTGCTCTTTTGACACAGCCTTTACCATAATTTGCCTCACTTCCACTCCCTCACCCCCTATTTTTATAATGGTGAAGACACATTTGTTTAAAGGTGTCTTCAGCAATGATATTAGTACAGCTGGCTTGAACCTAGGTGCACAGTATTACTTCCATTGACACTTTTAAATAAAAAGGAGAAAAAAAAAAAGAAAAATAGCACTCATTTCTAAGAGCTCAGTGTTTTTGAAGTAATTTCAGTGCTTGCTTTCTGAATGTGTGTGCTTCAGAGGACTGCCTCTATGTTCTTTAGAACATTTCAAGCTGGGCAGACTGAAGTTAGGTGACTGCATTTTTTAAAATTTATGTAAATCACTTCCAATATGTTATTTAAAATAACCTAATTTTGAAAATTAGTCTGCTCGTGTGACTTCCCTAATTTTGAGAGAGTTTGCTACAATCTAGACACTATTTAAAAAAGAAAATTCCCTACTGTTAGTGCATTTTAGTTGCATTTTTTAATTTTGTGGAACATTGGAAATTGCCAATGTGCTGATTCTGTAAGTACCTTAGCAGGTATGTAGACTAAATGTATATTTTCTGGACTGAACTATGGCTATACAAATGCTTAATGTGCGGATGAGTTTACAGCATGAAGAACTAAAGCTGTGTGTTTAACAAATGGCTTTCTCTGCCCCCAAGTCTTTGACCCTTCAGGCCAAATATTTCGAATCTCACATTTAGAGGATAAGTTCTGTAGACTTACAGTCTTCCATAATGTTTGGCAGTTTCAATTATTGTCAAAGCATTATTAGGTTACTTCTTAACAACATGGTCTTTCAAAAATGGTTTGTTTTTTGCTGAAGCACAAGCTAGTTGTTTATCTTGTGTGTGGGTACATAGAGTTTTTTTTACTCTTCTATTTAAAAAAAAAAGTGCCTCATATTTTTTTTGCCCCAGTAGGTATGAATTTGTGTGTGAAGTAAATGTAACAGGATAAGAGAAAATACCTTCCATGCTGCCATTAACCCTACTTCTAAGTAGTTAACAAACAAACAAACTCTGAAAACCTAACATTCTATGAGCAATTGTTTGCATTAAATGGACTTACAAAGGAAAACTAGGTAGCTAATTAAGTTTAAAAAAATAAGTAGAATTATAAAGCACATTGAAAGTAAAGTGGTAGTGTTGTATACAAAAGTTGATTTTGTGACCTTGAGTTGGGAAATGCCAATGCTGGAGGATGGTGTTTCTGGAAGATGTGAACTTTAAAGAGACTTGCAGAGGGGATATTTTCTGAACAAGAAATTGGTGGTTTCAGATGTACAGATACATGGGACAGGAGTGGAAGCAAGAAAACAAGTGGGTAGCAAAATGAGAATTAGGAAGAGGTAGAACTCTTAATGAAGGCAGGCTTGTCTGTGTTGCATCTTATGATGAAGGGTGGTATGTACTTTGAGACGCCTAAAAACTCCTGTGAAATGGCAGTGAACATGAGGTACTTGTAAAAGTGGAGATAAGGGTGAAATTATTTTGCAGGAGTATTAAGGTGAGAATAAATGAGATGATGATAGTGGAGAGATCTGAGGAGTGAGAAGAGAGATGCATTACCATCACAAGGGCAGAACTTGCTCTCCAAAGCTGCAGCTAGCTTAGCCTGGAAGAGGTGGAGAAGGGCAGCTAGTGGAAAGGAGCTGGTTATAGAGGTGTGCTGCAGCCTGGACTAACAAGGGTGAATACAGTGTGAAGATTGCACAGAGCTATGGAGAGAAATCATAGGGCAAAGTGAAACACTGAGTGGGAATAGGAGAGGCACCATTCAAATGTGTGGGGATTTTTTAAAAGTCTTTTCTAGGGGGAATGAGGGGAGGGAAGGGTTGATGAGTACTTGATTTTGGAGCAAAAGTCAGTATTCATATGAGCATACTTCTTTTTTACATATGTGGGCAGTGCTGCATGCAAACTGGATGTGCTGGATAATTTTTGTGAGTTAATGGTATTACTGGTGGTACTATGACACTTCACGATCCTGATGTATTAACAGTTGATTCATCAGAGTGTGATTTGTATACTAATTATAACATAGCTAATTATTTTATTTAAAATGACTATGCAGACATATGGGCACCTTTCTTCCCTTCCATCTACCTGAGAAATACTGAGAAAATTAAAGTTTTTTGGTAGTAAATGTTGCAAAGCTGAACTTCACATATCAGTGAGTTGGACTTTAAATGGAGATAACAATAAAAATTAATTTAAGCAGCTGCTCTTTATTTATATTTTCCCCTTTACCGTAGCTGTTAACCACAGCACGGTTTCTTGAAATAACACTTTATGGCATGGAAGCACCTTAGTTTGGTATGTAGAGAATACAAAATCATATTGTTTCGCATAACAGCTCAGCTATAAATTAGCATCAAGCACAGTGCAAAATGGTCAGCTAATGCTCCCTGATTTGTATTTCACATGTGGTGCTCTGTTAACCATCCCCATATATTTTTCCATTATGTTTCCTGAAAATCTTTTCCAAAACACTTTATTGACCTTTGTTTTATTAATTACACAAGTCCATATTTGGACTTGTGTAATTAATAGACCAGTGCTCTTCAACATCTTTGTCGGAGACATGGACAGTGGGATAAAGTGCACCCTCAGCAAGTATGCTGATGACATCAAGCTGTGTGGCGTAGTCAACACGTTGGAGGGAAGGGATTCCATCCAGGAGAGACCTGGACAGGCTTGAGAGGTGGGCCTGTGTGAACCGCATGAAGTTCAACCAAGCCAAGTGCAAGGTCCTGCACCTGGGACATGGCAATCCCAGGTACAAATAGAGGTTGGTCAGAGAATGGCTTGAGAGCAGGCCTGAGGAGAAGGACCCGAGGAGTGCTCACGGATGAGAAGCTCGACATGAGCCAGCAGTGCATGGACTGCATCCTGGACTGCATCAAAAGAAGCGTGTTCAGCAGGTCAAGGGAGGTGATTCTACCCCTCTACTCTGCGCTCATGAGACCCCACCTGGAGTACTGCGTCCAGCTCTGGAGTCCTCAACACAGGAAGGACATGGACCTGTTGGAATGGGTTCAGTGGAGGGCCACAAAAATGATCAGAGGGATGGAGCACCTCTCCTACGAAAACAGGCTGAGAGAGCTGGGGGTTGTTCAGCCTGGAGAAGAGAAGGCTCCATGGAGACCTTATAGCAGCCTTCCAGTACCTGAAGGGGGCCTACAGGAGAGCTGGGGAGGGAGTCTTTATCAGGGAGTGTAGCGATAAGACAAGGGGTAATGGTTTTAAACTGGAAGAGGAGAGATTTAGATTAGATACTAGGAAGAAATTCTTTACTGTGAGGGTGGTGAAGCACTGGAACAGGTTGCCCAGGGAGGTCATGGATGCCCCATCCCTGGAAGTGTTCAAGGCCAGGCTGGATGGGGCTTTGAGCAACCTGGTCTAGTGGGAGGTGTCCCTGCCCATGGCAGGGGGGTTGGAACTTGATGATCTTTAAGGTCCCTTCCAGCTCTAACCATTCTATGATTCTATATTTCTGTTTTGGTTTGTTTTCCTGCAGGCAGCATTATAAAATCTTTGTCAAGTGAAAATGGCCTTTAATAATCTGAGATCAAAGGCTGTGCTACTGTATGATGGATGGATTCAAGATGCCGGTGAGTCATTTAAGTCTAAAACTTATTAATTTTCTGTAATTTTGAATAGCAATGTGTACCTGTTCTAGGTGTGCTATTTATCAACTTAAAGTAGCTTTGTCTTCCTGTAAATGTTTCTAAGACTTGTCAGGTTTCTTATTAACATTTTTGACTTTAAAGAACAGGCTAGTTTCTGCATTTTCAAAAAAGGAAGAAACAAAACTCAGCTAATTTATGGGTATAACCCCAGAGTAAATAAAGTGCAGATGGTGATTCTTCTGTAAGAGTTTCTGGCTTACCTGAATATATAGTTTACTTTTTTTCTGTGCTACTGAATGTACAGCTTTAACTTTTTTCATTACTGTACAATGGTATTTTATCAATTAATTGAGCTAGGTGCCTGGTGTTACTGTATTTTACTTTTGCAAAGTAAAAAAATAAAAACTCTGAGTTATAGTATCTTGAAATTAATCCTCAGAGTAATTCACTCTATCACAGTCCTTTTGAAAAGGAATGTTAGTCTCTTGTTGTAGCTGGTATGAGGATATTAAACATGCTTTGTTTTAACATTGTTGTTCTGTAGTTCTGCACGCTTACCAAAAAATGACAGAGAAGATCTCAAGTTTGGGGTTAAAACCCATCTGTCTCAGTGGCATCCCTAAGTTTTCCTCACCATGGTAGGCACATAGTGAATGGGATTAGCTGATTCCTGAGGAAAACTTGAGCAGCAGTTAAAGTTTGATCAATAAAATTACTAATTTATCCTTTCCAGTATAGCTGAATACAATTTCTCTTGTTCTTTAGTACCACAGCATGCAAGTGAGAAGGGAGTTTTATCAGTATGACTTGTGTGCGTGAAGTGGATTAGGATGGAGCTGGGTGATGGAGAATTTCCTCTGCAGTGTCCATGACTTTAGAATTTGAATCGCTCATCTTTTTGCCTACCAGTGCTTGTATTTGGCATCTTGTAGCATACTGTTAGTGGCTGGACATGGTTTCCTCAGGATCAAGGTGGGAAGAGCAATGGGAAAGCTTTGGTAGTATCAGTGCAAGAAGTGAATGCAGAAAAAGCAGTCAGTTGTGAAGAGCTGGTGATTCTCTTACAATGCAACACATAGAGATTTCATTTTTTTTAGCTAACGCCTATTGCTGTGGTTCGCAATCCTTGTTTGTCTGTGGACAACAGCACTGGGCATGTTACAGGCTGTGTGCAGCATTATAATGTGCTTTCCTCCTAAATCTGTTTTAAAACTGTGGCTGTAAACATCAGAGGGTCTCATGGGCAATATGTTACTTGAATGCCATGGATTGAAGATCACTGACTTAAGACAACTGGCTGTGAATTAAACATTTAACAAAAAATTGCAGTGGTATAATTTCACCCACAAAATACAGCAGCAAACCATGAAAACAGCAGTTTACTGAGTCAATAGTTAAATTTGGGGTAATTCAGAAACAAATCTTCTAAAAGTCAGTTTATAAAAATAACTATTTTTTTTTAAGTTACATTAAGTTTGTGTTATTTCTCCTGCTTATGGAGAAATGTTGAAGTCTTTGGTAAGCTGGAACTCGGTGATGAACCACAGAAGGATGCAGCAGAATCATGGTGAAGCTTAGAGGGAATGTCTGCCGGCCTCAGCTGCGAGGAGAGGGAACAGGGCATGCATAGGAGAAGGGCTTTCTGCAATAGTTCTGTCTGGGATAACTGGAGAGAAACTTGCAACAGTTTTGCCATTTGGAGGTTTGTAATATGAAAGTGTGTGTTTTATGGTGCTGTGAAAGTGGCAACGTGTCTGGCCTGAATAGGTACAAGCCTCTAGAACTAAGCTATTAATATCAACTGATGAGACAGAGTGTCTTCTAACTTTAAAATCCCCATACATTATTTCTGTTCTACTACATGATACTCAACAATGATGTTTCAAACACTGTATATAGAGTATGTTTACAATATCCAATTTAAAGATATTCATCCTTAAAAAACAAAAAAAAAAACCAAAAAACACCACCACTACCAAAAAACCCTCATAAAACAAACCATGAAGATCTTTAGCATTGATTTCTGCATAGGGTTATGGGTCGAATGACCTAAAAATCTTTAACCATGAGTGGTATAGACTATGTAGCTTTAATTCAGAACCTTAAACCTTAAGACAACTAATATCTCATTTCAGGGGTTTTTGTTGTTGTTGGTGATGTTTTGTGTTTGGGTTTGTTTGGTTGTTTTTATTTTTAAAGTGTAGCTATTTAACATTAGTATTGTGTGAATGATAGCCATATACATTTGCTTGCTGAAGCATCACTATGCTATTAGACCCTCTTTGTGTTAAATCTGGCTATGTGGCTATTTCAGGTTTGACAAATTGGTAATGAAAAGTTGTCAGATAATCCTGCCAAACTGGCAGGATACCTTTCTGTTACCTCAATTTGCATAAATTTCATCATGAGTCACAGTGAACTAAGCGAATCCAAAAATCCAATTCCACCATCTTTATTGCTACACAAAGAGACTTATATACACTAAGACACAAGCCTACTCCCCCATAATGCCCAATCATGGACTTAAAAAAATATTTTTTTACCTTCTTTTTACCTTCGTCAGACTCTGCATCTTTCTGTATAGTATTGGCAGGTAACCAGTATGGTCCTGTGGATAAAGAAACACAACCATAACCACGTCCTCATGACAACAAGGGTACTGGACACATCCATTGTCCTGACTGTAAGTCTTTAAAAAATACAGTAGGCTTCATATTTGTCTGATCTGGCAAACCATATCGCCGTTGATTAGCAGTCAAATTGTCAGCATGCATAAGATTCAAAAAGTTCAAAACATAAGTGGCTTTATCTAATTGTTCCTGAGGTGTAATACCCAGGGGATTCCCCCGTTTTTATTTATAAAGCATGTTTTTCAGAGTAAGATGAGAACGCTCTATAATTGCTTGACCAGTAGGAGAATGGGGAATACCTGTAATGTGCAAGATACCCCACTCAGCTGAAAAGGTTTTTGTTTGTCTAGCGACATAGCCTGGCCCGTTATCAGTCTTAATTTTCTGTGGAATACCTAAAACAGCAATTGCACGAAGCCAATGGCGACAGACATCTTTAGCCTTCTCTCCCCTGTGTGCAGAAGCAACAATAAACCCAGAAAAGGTGTCAACAGTAACATGTACAAAGCGAAGAACTCCAAATGCAGAAATATGAGTAACATCAGTTTGCCATAGTTCATTGGGCTGTAATCCACGAGGATTAGATCCAGTCTGTGTAGGAAGTGGCAGGAGACGCTGGCAATCCGGACAGGCAGAGATAATTTCTCGTGCCTGCTGCAGTGTGAGCTGGAAATCCTTGGAGACTGCCTTGGCATTCTGATGATAAAATTCGTGGGAGAGTTGAGCCTGTTGAAGTTTCTTAGGTACCACAACAGCCATGGTAAAAGAATCAGCAACAGCATTACCTTTAACCATGGGTCCAGGCAATGTAGTGTGAGAACGTAAATGAGACACAAAATAAGGATGAGCTCTCCGCGAAATCAATATATACAATCTGGAGAGGAGATCAAACAAGTACTGATTTGCAACTTCCTTTACAAAGGATTTTTCTAATCTTTGTATAATACCAAACACATAGGCAGAGTCAGTGACAACATTAAGGGGTTCAGCAGCAAATAAACTGAATGCATGGATAGCAGCTGCAAGCTCAACCAATTGAGTAGAACCTGACTGAAAGACAACAGTGTTGCCACCCACGTGTGGCCTCTTGCCAGACAACAGCAGCCTTGCCCGTTCTTCCAGAGCCGTCAATGAATGCCATTCGGGCATTAGGGATTGGCGAAGATTGCTGTAAAAAAAGAGGCTGCAGAGGAACATCCTTTAGGGAGTTAAGCAGACGGTGCTTTGGCAGAGTCCAAAGTATTTTGCCAAGGTAGTCCGCAAAGGCTGCCTGTAAAGATAAACTCTCACGAAGCATTGCCGTAAAATCTTCCTTGGTGATGTACGTATGAATGAAATCTGGATCAGTTCCTCGAAGTTGCTGGCATCACAGTCGACCTGTAGAAATTAATCTTACAAACATCTCAAGCAAAGTAATTACAGTTTTTGAAAATGAATGAGGAAGGAAAATCCATTCTAGTACTAATAGCTGTTGTTCCTTTTCATCCCATTGACCAATAAGCGCATATGGCTGAAAAGAATTAGGGATTAAAAATAGACGAACAGGTAAACTTAAACCATACCTGGATGCAAAGGCTGTATTAACCCTTTCTGCCACAATCTGCAATGCTTGTGCAGCTTCCCCGATAATTGATCTTGAGGATGACAAATCAGAATTGCCTTTCAGAAGGTCAAAAAGGGGAGATAATAATTCTGTAGAAATCCCCAATAAGGGTAGTAACCAATTAATGGTTCCCAACAATTTTTGTAGCTCATTCAATGTAGTTACTGTATTGACAATTCCTGTGGGTTGTGGAATAATTGTTTTATCTAAGATTTGCCAACCCAGATATTTCCAAGGCACCATCAGCAAGTTTGCGAATGACACCAGGCTGTGTGGTGTTGTCGATACACCAGAGGGATGAGATGTCATTCAGAGGGACCTGGACAAGCTGGAGAGGTGGGCCCAGGTGAACCTCATGAGGTTCAACAAAAGCAAGTGCAGGGTTCTTCACCTGGGCCGGAACAATCCTCAGTATCAATACAGACTAGGGAATGAGGTATTAGAAAGCATCCCTGAGGAAAGGGACTTGGGCGCGCTGATGAATGAGAACCTGGACATGAGCAGGCAGTGTGCACTTGCAGCCCACAAGGCCAGTTACATACTGGGATGCTGTTATGGTTTGAGAAAACCCATAACAATCTATTGTCATTTAGACAATTATTCTATCACCCGATGACCCCTCCCCACCCAGAAAGGGGAATCAGGGAACACAAGGAAACACAAGGGTTGAAATATAAATAGATTTAATAGACTAAAACTAAATAGTTAACAACAATACTAAAGAACCAGTATTAATCCCGATACTGATATAA
Source organism: Calidris temminckii (assembly GCA_033628365.1). Taxonomy (NCBI): domain Eukaryota; kingdom Metazoa; phylum Chordata; class Aves; order Charadriiformes; family Scolopacidae; genus Calidris; species Calidris temminckii. Next base: position 29,734 of record JAHSPS010051365.1, on the reverse strand, counting down.
GATACAGGAATTATACTCAGCCAGTTATATCAGTAGGAAGCTGTGCACTCCTAGCAGTGGACAGCAAATGTCGGACACTGCGAGTGCAACAGCTTCAGGAGGAAGGGAAGGCCTCAGGGGTCCGGCACCGGGGCAAGGAGTCGTCTGGACCGCCGCCATCAAGGGAGAGAGAGCTACGCAGCAAACTTTTCTAATTTATATTGAATGTGATGTTCATGGTATGAAATAATCCTGTTGGCCAGCCTGGGTCAAATGCCCAGGCCTTGCTCCTCCTTGTCCCTGCACCTGGCAAGGCTCAAAAACACTAAGACCTTGAATCCCACAGAGCCTGGCTGGCTATAAAGTAAATATTTTCACAAATTCAGACACTAGAGTCTTCTAGAAGTGCAATTTTCCCCAGCATTATAAGAAAAGTTAGTCCTGTGTCTCTCAACCCAGGACAGATGCATCAAAAGATGTGTTGCTAGCAGATCCAGAGAGGTGATTCTGCCACTTTGCTCTCACCTGGAGTACTGTGTGCAGGTCTGGAGCCCTCAATATAGGAAGGACATGGACCTGATGGATAGGGTCCAGAGGAGGACCACTAAAATGATCAGGGGTTTGGAGCAGCTCTGCTATGAGGACAGGCTGAGGGAGCTGGGGTTGTTCAGCCTGGAGAAGAGGAGGCTCCAGGGAGACCTAATAGTGGCCTTCCAGTACCTGAGGGGGGCCTGCAGGAAGGCTGGGGAGAGCCTGTTTACAAAGTGACAGGATGAGGGGCAATGGCTTTAAGTTGGGAAAGGGCAGATTTAGATTGGATATTAGGAAAAAGTTCTTTACTATGAGGGTGGTGGAACACTGGAACAGGTTGCCCAGGGAGGTAGTTGAGGCCCCTTCCCTGGAGATATTCAAGGCGAGGCTTGATGAGGCCCTGGGCAACCTTGTCTAGTTGGGGGTGTCCCTCCTGACTGTGGGGAGGCCTGACTTGGTGACCTTTGGAGGTCCCTTCCGGCCTGGACCATTCTATGATTCTATGATTCTATGAAAGGGTTGCTGAGTCGTGATCTGCTGAGTCCAATAAATCTGTGGAGAACCTGTACTCCCTGTGGGAAACCTCGGCTGGTCCGAGGGATCGGAATGTGAGCTTAACATCGGCCTTGAGCAGACATCTGTGTATCCTTGAAGAGGCCTGAGAGTCCTGAGAAGAGGGGAGTAAATAAAATTAAGGACCTGTCAGACTGCCAGCAGAGGAAAGTTACTGAAGTTACAGCAGAGAACAAAGAAGGAGGAAGTCATCCAATCATGAACTGCTGGACTTTGCGTGAACCAATTTTACATGGACACACGTTCCTAAGAAAGATAAAAAAGAGTTTGTTAAAACAATAAAGGGCTCTTGCTCAAAAAGGTGTGTGTGTGTCGTTGTGGCCGCCTGAACAGCGACATTTGGTGACCCCTGGCGTCTAAGAATGTACAATTGGATTTGGGATTCCAATTGAACCAGCGGCAGGTGCAGCCGTGGAGATGGAGCACAGCAGCAGAGAGCAGTAGGGAGCTGCGCAAGCCGGCCAGCAGGATATCCACCTGAATAAGGTGAGAGAGACACCTGGATTAGGTGCGCTGCTGGGAGCATGGGTACTTCTTTAAGTAAGGAAGAGACTATGATTATTTCTCTGTGGAAAATGATTTTGCAAAAAGGAAATGTTGACTTGGATGAATTGTCTTTAAGAAAAATGCTATTATGGATTAAGGATCGGGGATACGAGCCAACAGCTATTAACTTTTTTAGTGTCTCTGTTTGGAAGGAGATAGGCGATAACTTGTTTGATTGTGCTAGCTTAGGGGCAAAAGATGCTACAGCACTTTTAATGATGTGGCGTTTGCTTTATGACACGCTGAAAGACTTTAAAGCACAGCGAGACCAGGCAGAGAGCGTTGCCTCTGCTTCTAGTACCATACAAAGTCTTCCGCTCCCCTCATCCCCGCTCCCTTCAAACAAACAGATTCATGTGAATAAACAAATTACTGACCCTAAGGGAACAAAGGGGAATGTAATGCCAGAAAGACAAAAGATTGCAGATCCCAGAGTATGCCGTAAAACCTGTGAGCCGCAGAGGAGGCCGCCGCTTTGGGTGGATCCTGATGCTGAGATGTATGCGAAACGTTCTGTGCCAGCTCATGATAGAATTTATAAAACACCAGAAGACCTGTTAAATGACCTAGAACCGGTGCCCTCGGTTCATACCGATATGCCCTTGGCTGACACCAATAATTCAGTTTTAGTGCAGCCATCGGCTCCACCACTCGAGTTGTGGCCTCCCCACCTCCTCCTCTAGATGAAGTAGAAATTCAACCAACTACGAACCCACTTGAATCCTATCCCCCCCTCCCAGATGAAGAGTTTGACGATCCGATGAATGCGGGTGGGGAGGGAGAGAATGAGCAGGGTCAGAGAGCAGAACGACAGTTGGAGAAACCTCTTGGGGATCCCTCTTGCAAAAAGGTACCTTGGTCGTGGGATTTCCCTCCTGTGCGTATTACTGTTCGTCCGTGTAATCCTTTAACTTTTTGGTAGAAGGTAAAAGAGCAGGCTGTGCTGGAAGGAAACTGGGATTTATCTGAGGCAATAGACACCCCAATAATGCAGCCTGCTGCCGATCCTTCTGCTCCTATGGCATTTCCTATTGTGAGGGGGGACACGGCGCAAGGGATAATGGATGAGCACAGACTGTATTCGTGGAAAATAATTTGGAACAATCTGTAGCGCAATATGGTACAAAATCTCCGGCAACTATGCAATTACTCAGACTGATAACTATGGAAGAAATGACACCCTATGATATTGCTATGCTAGCACAGATAATATTTCCACCGGTGCAATGCAGTCTTTTTAGAACGATCTGGGCGCAGAAGGCTAACGCCCAAGCACTGAAAAATTTGCACTATGCGCAGGACGATGTGCGTTACAGTAATGGTTTGGATGTGTTAACAGGAACGGGACGGTTTAGTAATCTACAACATCAGGCACAGTGGCATCCGTTGATTTTAGAGCAGGTTAAGGCTGTGGGCATGGAAGCTCTAATGCAGATGGCTAAATTAGGGGAACCTAAAGCAAGATATACCATGGTTCGACAGGCCAATACAGAACCGTTTCTACAGTATGTTGAAAGGTTGCAAGCTGCAGTGGAAAAACAGGTGTTTGACATCAATTTAAGAACCACATTAATAACTCAGCTCGCGAGAGATAATGCAAATACCGATTGCCAAAAAATTATTGACTCATTGCCACGGGACCCCACCCTGGATCAGATGATACAAGCTTGTGCTAAAGTGGGATCTGTAGAGCATAATATGACAACCCTGGCCACAGCCATGGCTGCTATAACAGCAAAAGACCAGAGATGCTTTAATTCCGTCTGAAGGGGACACGTTAAAACAGCATGTCCTAATAAAAGTAAAAAGGGTGCTATGGCAGAACAGGCGGTGATCACATGTCATAGATGTGGAAAAAACAGGCATTTGGCAAAGCAGTGTCGGTCTAGAGTTCATCTAAACGGCCGGCTCCTGCTGCAGGGAAACAGCAAGAAGAGCGCGGGGGGGCACGCGCAGACAGAAGTGCCTGCCACATCAGTAAACAATCCATTCCTCAGCCATCCTCAAAAACAAGCCTTTGCAACTGCTTATCAGGGAAAACCAGAGGATCAGCCGGCATGGATGTATCCACCGCCAACACAATAACTACTTATCACCAACCCAGAAGGACAAAAGGCTACTGTTTGACCTTATGTGACTGTGGCCCCTCTGCATTTATGGGGAAGAGACTGCTTGTCACAATGGGGGGTTCGGATAACTACGGATTTTCAGTAGGGGTCACTGTGCTGCAGGGTGTGAAAAGACCCACAATAGCTTTAAAATGGTTAACAGAAAAGCCAGTCTGGGTGGATCAGTGGCCCCTCAGTCATGAAAAACTTGTTGCCCTGCGAAATTTGGTAGCAGAACAACTAGCTGCAGGTCACACTGAACCATCTCATAGCCCATGGAACACCCCAGTGTTTGTAATTAAGAAAAAGTCAGGGAAATGGCGATTGTTACATGATTTGCGTTGGATCAATGAGGTGATGGCAACAATGGGGGCACTACAACCAGGATTGCCCTCACCTACAATGATCCCTATGCAATGGGAAGTTGTTGTGATGGACCTAAAAGATTGGTTTTTTACCATTCCATTAGATGTGACTGATATGGAAAAGTTTGCTTTTACAGTTCCATCAATTAATCATGCTGAACCAACGCAAAGATATCAGTGGAAAGTGCTTCCGCAAGGAATGAAAAATTTGCCCACCATTTGTCATTGGTTTGTTGCTCAGGCTCTAAGCCCAATTAGAGAAAAATATCCAGCAGGGTACTGTTATCATTATATGGATGACATCCTTTTGGCTGCTCCAACATCTCAAGCATTATCAGCAATGGAATCTGACACACGAATTTCATTAGAACAATTTGGCCTAGTAGTGGCTCCAGAGAAGGTGCAACGCACCCAGCCATGGCTTTATTTAGGCATGAAGGTGCTTGACCGGACTGTGCAGCCACAAGCGCTCCAGTTAAAGATGGAGGTAAAAACCTTGAATGATGTACAAAAATTAGCAGGAATTATTAATTGGACACGGCCCTATTTAGGCTTGACCTCATCACAACTGAGGCCTCTTTTAGAATTATTAAAAGGAGATGCTGATATTGCAGCACCACGATCCTTGACCCCTGAAGCAAGGCAGACCATTGAGATGGTGGAACGCACAATACAGGAAAAGCATGTTTGGAGAATTGACACGACTGTTGTGGTACAGGTGTTTGTTTTAATTGATGACATGATACCATTTCCCATGATTGTACAATGGAACTCGAGATGTTATTCGTCATTGGCAATGAGCTTTTGCTGTATGTGGTGTTCTGCATCAGATTAAGACCGATAATGGTCCTGCTTATGTTTCTAGGCGAGTGAAAGCTTTTTTACAGCTTTGGGGGGTTATCCATGTCACCAGTATTCCTAATTCTCCTACCGGGCAGAGCATTGTGGAACGTGCACACGGCACGCTCAAACGTCTTCTTCAAAAACAAAAAGGGGGAATGACTAGTGAACCTCCTGAAGCGCGGTTAAATAAAGCCATGTATGTACTGAATTTTGTTAATATAACAGAGGATTTGCAGGAACCACCTATGGTTCGCCACTTTGAGTCCCTACGTAAGATGACTACTGTTTCCCCAGGCATTAAGGTAAGGGTGAAGGATCTGCAGAGTGGACAATGGTAACCTCCATGCGATTTACTAACCTGGGGGAGAGGGTATGCTTGTGTCTCCACAGATGGTGGCTGTTGGAGTGGGAGACGGACACGGAGTAACGATGGAATCTCAGTATGAGTATGATCGTTCTCCCTTTATTAAAGTTTTTACAAAGTATATATAGACAGGCAAGCAGAGCACGCGCTAGCAGCAGCTATACGATTGGCTTACAATCTCTGTTCACGTGACTAGAGCGCTCACACAATTGGTGTAGACCCCTTGTCCACGCGCAGCAACATTCTCTCATCTTCTGGATGCGGTCCCATTTATCTTATCTACCAAGTAGCTACTTCTTCATACTTCTGCTTTTCCCAGGAGAGTTCATGGTCACCTCCAGGCCTTTATCTACATCAAAGACTGGGTTGCTCATCGCAATTAAGTTGTGCCCCTTTTCACATAGCCATTCCTCCACAATTCCCCCTTCTTGTTTTTGAGCAATCCAGGCTTGGTTTACTGCTTTTAACATAGTTCTCTTAATACAACTAAGCACTAAACATAAGCACAGACCTATGACCACAAGGGTTATTATAATGCGCAAGCCTTCAATAAGCAAGCCTACTAACCATTGCGGCATATTTCCAAACAAGTTAGTCAGCCACCCATCTAAAAACCTATGGTTTTGATGAATTTTATTTGCATGCTCTTTTAACCACCGCAACTGTTTATGAATTGATTCACTGTGATCGGACAAGTTCATACAGCACATGCCTTCAAAATCCTCGCAACCATGACCTTGAGCTAATAGTACACGCTATAGCTGCTAAATTCTTCTACCTTAAAGCTAGGTACTCCTATCACACATGTCTGAAAAGGCTCTGTAGCAGAGGCAGGCGATGGACAAAAAGCTTGTTGTCCTGTTTTGTTCGCCCAGGTAACCCACATATTTTCCCTGGGTTCAATCTTGTGAAGGGTCATTACCGCCGGGATCAATATCCCTAGGGTCAGGATCTTGAACATCTTGGTTATTAGGTGGATCATGTTGAGTCAGAGCAGGTTTTATGGCTCTACTGGGCACCCACACTGGACCATGATCTGTGGAGACACACATATAACCTCGACCATTAAATATAACAGGGACAGGCCCCATCCAAATTCCAGAGACTGGATCTCTATACATCACTTTGAGTTGCGGGTGTGGTGTTGTACTATTGAACTTAAGGTTTTGATGGTGAATCATCACTGGCGGTTCCTCTCGATCACCCATGAGACAGAGAAAGTTCAACGTAAAGAGAACACGATGTAGCCTTTGCTGGGCATCTGTGTCTACTCCCTTTTGTTTACCGAGATAGTCCTTCAATACTTGATGAGTGCGTTCCACTAACCCTTGTCCCGTAGGCAAATGTGGGATCCCTGTTGTGTGATGGACCCCCCATCTTAGCAAAAACGCTCTAACCTTTTGACTAACATAAGCAGGCCCATTATCAGTTTTAATGCATTCAGGCACTCCTAATACAGTAAAGCAGGCAAGCAAGTGTTTACATACATGATGTGCCTTTTCTCCGGGCAATGCGGTTGCCCAGATCATTTTTGAAAAAGTGTAAATGGTCACGTGTACATACTTCAAGCGACCAAACTCTGGGATATGTGTGACATCCATCTGCCATAACTC